>VZRL01001198.1:805623-837201 GCA_013397895.1 Origma solitaria
TATATTTTAAAACATTCCACGAAACCACCTTTTAACCAACTAAATTCTTTCCATCCTCAGGAAATCTGTTTCCTTTTAAATAGACACACGATTTAAAACAGCCTCCATTGAAATAGTGGGCCAAAATGTACACACTCGTATTTCTTCATAGCAAAATCAGATTCAGAGAGAAAAAGCTACTACAGATACTGGACACTGGAAGTTTGTGTATCACATCCTTCTTTGTTCTTTCAATTTTACCTTCTGGCTCTATGCTTAATTCCATTTGGAGCTCATTAAGGTGCTCCTGCAGCCCATTGCAGGATTTGTTATAGAAATCTCTCACTAATATTATTTATAAGTCTAGTAGTCTTAGGAAATGGTCCCTTTCAAACATGCTTGGAGGGTAACATATTCTGTTTTTTTGCTAAATTGTTAATAAGCCAAAGTTTTTTCTAACACATGGTAATTTCACAGAATATTCTGAGTTGGAAGGGACCAACAAGGATGAAGTCCAACTTCAAAGCAAATGGTCCATATGGGATTTGAACCCCGAACCTTGGTGTTATTAGCATGATATACAACCAATTTATTGAGGTAACCATATTTATTTAGTAGATGAAGATATTTGTGTTGTTTGCATTTAATTTTAAGTCAGTCCAATATCAGAAATTGTTTTGAGAGGAAAAAAAATATGAAAATACTATTCATAAAGTAGTGATGTGACTCTTCCATTCAAAGAGCTGATGGTTTGGGTTCAAGTTAAGCCTGTAGTAAATCATGGTTGTATATTTTCTCCACAGAACTTATGTTGTATCTCGTCACCTTTGAACAATGACTAATTTGTAATTCTCAGGACTGGAAATTGCAAATCAATCATAAAATCTTAGAACCATAGAATTATAGAGTGGTTTGGGTTGGAAGGGACCTTAAAGATCTAATCCCAACGCCTCTGCTGTGGACAGGGACACCTGACCATGATGCTTAGGGCACCATCAAAGCTGTCCTTGAGCATTTCCAGGGATGGGGTATCCACAACCTCCCTGGGCACCCTGTTCCAGTGTCTCACAACCCTCATAGTGAAGAATTTCTTCCTAAAATTGAATCGAAACATACTCTTTTTCAGTTTAATGCTGAATCCCCTTTGTCTTATCACTGCTGGCCCTTATCAAAAGTCCCTCATTGAAAGTCCCTCTCCAGCTTCCTTGTAGGCCCCCATTAGGTACTGGGAGGCTACTATAAAGTGTCCCTACAGTCTTTTGTCCAGACTGAACAACCCCAACTTTCAGCCTGTGTTCGTAGGAGAGGTGCTCCAGCCCTCCGATCAACTTTGTGGCCCTCTGCACTCGCTCCAACAAACTGTGTCCTTCTTGTGCTGAGGACCCCTGACCAGAGGGTCTCATGGGTTCCAGCTGGGATCTCATGAGAACAAAATAGAGGTGGGGAAATCATCTCCCTTCGACCTGCTGGCCACCCTTCTTTTGATGCAGCCCAGGATATATTTGGCCTTCTGGGCTTCAAGGGCACATTGCTGGCTCACCTTGAGCACCTCGACAATTCAAAGAATTTTTCTGCTTCTGCTTTTGGCTTAATCAATTTAAACACCAGTGAGAATTGCATGGAACATTTCCCCGAATAGGTATCTTGGGCAGATCAAAGCTGCCATTATCAAAGAAAATAAGACTTGCTGTACTGGATTTGACCACACATTTGTTGGTTCTTGCCTTGGGCAGTAGATTCATAGTTCAGAGAAAAAGGAAATCCTTAAAGTACATTTTGCCAGTTGAGAAAAGGTGAAAGAACGAAAATCATTTGGAAAGGCAGGGCAGATTTTTTACTTTTCCAGACTTCTACTTGAAGATTAATGGATGTTACATTGACTCTGTTCACAAAGCTACACATCATTAAAATCAAAAACAAATAATTCAAGAAATATTATATGATAAACTATCATTCACAGCATAAATAATATCTGTGACTTTGTGAAATTTCAATTCCATGGGTTAAATATATGCATTTGAAAGTAAATTGTATCTCCATTTGAAGTGTACAGCTCTTTAATTGTGTATCAACTTGTTTTCATTTTTAGCACAAGTAGTGCCCTACTAGAGACCTAAACCTTACTTTCCTATAAAAGCTTCACTTTGCATTTGTTGGAGTCAAAATTATCTGTACCCTGATGAATGCAGCAGAATACTGAGACAAAGTCATAAGGGATAACTCATCACCTTTATATCCAGATGATGGATATGAAGATGAAGGCTCTTCCACACAGAAATTGATAATCATACCTGGATATGAGACAAAAAGTAAATCTAATTTTTAAGTGCAAAATAGCACTAAATAAACAAAATAAAGCAAACAAACAAATAGCACAGACAAACCCCTGAACTCTGAAAGTCAGATGTTCCAACTTTTGTCCTTCTTGTACTGAAATTGCTTTGCTATAAGGGAATAAAGAAGTAGAGCCTTTTTTTTTGTTCCTTACTACGAAGTTGTTTATATCCAAGATCAAATTTTCTATCTGCTGAAATGGATAAAGAGAGGGTTCATTATCATGTCAGCTCTAACAAAATAAACTTTTCTAACAAACTAATGCTACTACAATTTGAAAATCTTCTATCTGATATAACAGACTGCCAGGATTTGATTAGCAACAGCAAGGGCTGGGTTCAATTTCTAGAGGTCACATCAAATTGAGCCCCCATCTAAAAACCCGAGAAAATTAAATTAAACTGTCTGGGTGCTCAGTGAGCTGTACTTCTCCACTCTCAAATGATGAATCAACTGGCTTAATGAAAGAGTAAGGTGTTGAAGGGAGTGAAAAAGGAGGAAAACAGGCATATAAATAGCACAGCAGACTAGTGGCTGTCTCTTTGCTAAACAAGAGATGCATTCTGTTTTGTTGATGAGAGAACTACTGTGGTAGCTGATGTCCTTGCAACTTTCTCCCATAACAGCCAAATATTTACTGTGTTTGCCAAATTTGCTGGTAGTATCACCTATTCTGGTGGGTAGTCAGACCTCAGCTATCATCCAGCTATGTCCCAGTCCTGCGAGATGCGCACTGACCAGCCCTGAGGCCTTTGGTTCTGTAGTGCTTTCTGATCTTTACAAGGTCATGTCGTGCACAGAATGTAATGCCTCCATAAACTTTTTGAGTCTAATGGACTGGGAATTGGAACAATTTTCAGGAAGATGGGGTAAGCATGCTTGAAAAGTCATAGGCTGAGTGAGATATGAAACTCAGGCCTCCCGTGTTCAGGGTAATTGTTGGTGCTATTCAGTCGTCAATTATACAAAAGGAGCAGTCACACCCTACTTCCCCAACTGTAAAAGAAGTGAGGAAGGAACTCTGCTGGGGAAAGTTTTGGGTTAGGGCCAACAGTCAGCAAGGAATTTCTGCTTTGTCTTGGGTAGCGCAAGCAGGCACTCATTTACAACCTTTTGCGCTTTCCAGCTTTCAGGAGCTTTTAGTGAAGTCCTCACTGCGCTGGTTCTTATGATTTCTAGTGTAAAGCACCAAACTTTCTTCAGGCATCACACAAGTAACAAAAGCATCTAATGTAGAGTCTGGATGCCACCTTCAGTGCCAGAAACCCAGAGGCTTACATTGCAAAGACTAGCATGAAACCCCTTTGTAGAACTAACCTTAGGTTCAGATCATTTATGGAGCCCTACTAATCCCAAATCTTTAAAAGAGCTTCTAATCTGCTCAGTGTATTGGATTCTTTCATCTGAAGGCATTAAACTCTATAGGCAATTACTAGCCCAGGGAAGTATTTATCTGCCTTATCAATGAAGATATGAAATGTTAATGAAGAATGTATGTCAAATAGCAATTTGAAATCAGTAGGTTATCGTGAAAAAAATAGCTCCCAGCCCACACCTCTAAAGAAAAGAAAACCAATGCACCCGGAGTGATTCTGGTGACTAATCAAATATGTCCCACATGCTATAGTAAGACCTATAGCAAGATCTCTATTTAATAAGGCCACACATTGAAAGGCAATATCAACTTTATCCGAGGTGGCAGCTGTATTTATCAAAGCCAATGTCTGCAGTCAGACACGACTTTTATTCTGCAAAAGCAATTATTCATTTATTCATTTGGGTCCTGACTATATTTTATCACTAACACATTTGGCTGCATGAAATGTGATAGTTAGTTCTAAAGCATTCTAAAGCGCTGGCAAAGAATTCCTAACTATTAATGCTCCTTCGAAGCATTGCATAACCTTACCCTGCCTTCAAAATTTTAATAATAAATATGATGAGGTTATTAGAAATATAACAAAATACCTCAAATCTGTGTTGCAGTCAGAAAAACAAGGCTCTCACTGTCAAAGATGTTTGATACTGGTTCTTTTTCTAATGTTTTGAAAAGTGAAGCTTTTTTCATGGGAGTAAGGCCTACCACTGGTAAATGAAATTTTAATTTATGCAAATAGACACAATAAATACTTTTACTATCTCATTTTTATATGTCTTTATCCAATTAAAATACTGGCTTCATTTTTTTTCCTAGCTAGCCCCTCAGGGAGTGAGAAACATAGTTACAATCTAACTGGGACTAGGATTTTTACATCTAAACGAAACCTCTTTCACTTCTTCCATGGTCTGAAGAGACACAATGAAAAATAGCAACTCTCTTAGTTGTAATTGTTGTGCTAAAGATGATAGGTGAATTAAAAATGAAATGTTGTACAAAATGAATATGTGCAAAATTCTCTAGGTATGATTAAACAGAAGAGAGGGTAAGGAACCACTGTATAGACTCATATCTACAGAAAAGGTATAGCAGGTAAAATGAATTGCTAAACAAAAATTGTTTCAAGACGTTGCACCAACTCAAATTTTGAACAAAAGTGCAAGATAATAACTGCTTTCTGCTTGAAGTCTAGAATAAGAAGGGTTTTCCAAGTATCTCTGTGATTATAAAGAATTTCAAGCCAGATGAGCACTTGTAGGACATACAAAAGGACATGACCAGTCACCTGCAGGGATTCAGGGTTCTATGCATTTCCCAGTGAAGAGAAAATATTTGAAAAACATCAACGGAAAACCAAAAAAACCCAGATATCTACTGGGCATATAAGAATGCTGAGATATCAATTTGTAAATAGACAATTTCAGATGAATGGCAAAAAATATATCCATATCACAAAAACACAGCTCTCTAAATTTCAACATTGATTGTGTTATCGGAAGTAAAATTTGCTAGAATTTTTTTACTTAGCTAAATAAATTGTACTTACCAATTTTGGTATTAGGACTACTATGACTGGTTTGGTCAAAATGAAATAAAACCCACAAATTTTAATGCTTGAAGATCTGACCAAATTTAACCTTGAACAGCTGACTTTTAGCAACCCAATAAAGTAAGAGCATGTAAGAAAGAAAGTTTTTATAGTCTTGACAGAAGTTATGCCAGTGCCGTTAATAAAGCACTATTTTATGTGTTATAGCAATTATCATTTTTAAAAAATTTCTGGAGCATTAAAGTATTTCTCTTGAGACTGTGTATGAGTAATTTTGAAAGTATGCATTGGAGCTTTGCCTCTCTTCCCGTCCTGTGGAACAGAGGTCAACTCTGATGTACAACTCTGAAGTGCAACTTTAAAAGTAACAAATTTTTTAGTATCAATGAAATTTGCTCTTGTAGTGGCTGGCCAAAGAATGAGGTTCTGGAAGAAAGAAAAAAGGTAAGATACAATCCTACCTTAAAGATGGAGACAAGAAAAGGCCAGGATATTAAAAACCTAGTCAGCTTAATTTTAATTCTTCAGAAACCAGGGAGGGGGGAAGGTGCCTAGATGAAAACACAGCAAGCAACGTTCAAAATCAAGTTTTCAAGACTAAATCATATCAAGCCCCTGTACTTTCCTTGCAGAAGAAGGTAACAGGCCATGAAGACAGAGGAGAAGTAGTAAATATATATGGTTTGGTGAGGCTTTGGCACTGCTGTACAAGGCAATTTACAAGCTGACTGTGAAAACATGGATTAGATAACAGAAGTAGAAAACTGAGTAAAAACATGTATTAAGAGCATGATTATCAAGGACTGACTCTTAAAAAAGAAAGACGCAGCAAATATATCTGTTTAGCTCCAGTAGGTCCTGAACAACGCAGTATTTCCACTAACAGCCTGGAAAATGGACTGAAGAGCTGCTAATGACATCTACGCAGAGCACCAGGCTCTGTCTGGCTGTAAGCAGATTGGGGAACAGATTTCAAACTCGAAGTGACTGTGACAGACAGGTTTCACTCCACTGAAGGCAGGTGCAAGTTCTTCCACCTTAGGCAGGAGTAATGAACTAAATGAACCTGAGTGGGGAAGAGCTAAAAGAGAGGGCAGACTGCCAGACGTGAAACAGAGGTGAAAAATGCCAACATAAATTCTGACTTTAACAAAGTTATAATCCATGAGACAGGTTGAATGACTTGTTCTGAATCCACCGGAGTTATTGAAACCTCACTAGTTCCCAGAAGACATTGATTCACTAGAAAAAGATCCAGAGACTAAGAATGACCAGCAGTCTCTAAAGGGTGACTTATAAGAAAGATGGAGAGATCTGAAATTATTTAATTTTTCCATTTTAGAGAAAATTTCCCGCATTCATACATACATTCGGCCTTTTAGCTGAATAATTTTATCAGTCACAGGGAGGACATTTATAGTAGTGCAGGCTACTACAATTATTTTATTATGACTAA
Source organism: Origma solitaria (assembly GCA_013397895.1). NCBI lineage: Eukaryota > Metazoa > Chordata > Aves > Passeriformes > Acanthizidae > Origma > Origma solitaria. The sequence goes on from VZRL01001198.1 coordinate 812,320, forward strand.
CCTTTTCTACTTCTCTGTTGTTTGCATTTTTTAGTTGTGGCAAAATGTGTGAATACTCAGTCACAAAAGATTAAATAGCAAGCAAAAAGACTGAGGTATATTTTCACATCTTCTAATTGCTAAGTATGACTTTTTTGATAGTCTAAGATTCATAGAGTGGGGAAAAGCCTTTATTTCACTCTCTGGAATACTTGCCCCAAGTTCTTTGGTTAGTACAAATCCTTGTAGCTCCGTTGCCCTAACCTACTAGGAAAAAACAAGATAAATAACATGTATTCATTCCTTAAAGGTCCTTGCTTGTATAAGTAAAAATCTTTATATAATTAAGATCCTTGTATATTTTTGTTTGAAAGGAGAAAAGTAAAATTAAGGCTGCTGGGGTAAACATACAGAAAGAATCATTGAACTATATTTGGGATCTGGTGACTTAGAAGAACCTGATGTTGCATCTTCCTGAATAAGTAATTTTTAAATTATTATCACTACACTGGGCTAAATAACTACTGCCCCTCTTGGACTTACAGGAAGGAGTAGGAAGACTAAGTTTAGATCCTTTTTATCTTGTGCAGACCCCCAAGGATGTTGGCTCTTTCATTTTACTTTGACAGATCTTGTCATGCCAATAAAATGTTTCAGCTCCAATTGAACTGAGCCATGGACTTTGCCATCCATGAAGGATTAAACAACTGTAGAGCATTTATGAAGACATCCAGTTGCTACTGAAGCCCAGTTGTATTGGAGAGTTCCTAAATATTTTGGATCACCTGGAATTTGGTAGCAAGCCAGAGGCAGGAGCAGTAGATCATATGTTATCACAATCTGGTTGCAAATCCTTTGCTATAGGTGGTTTCCTCTGATGGTATTCTAGGAAGAACTAGCCCTAGGAAGAGAATGTGGCTGAACAGATATTCCCAGAATGACACTGATTCCCTGTACCCATGTATGTCCTTAGAGTGAGACCACACACTGATTTCTAATCTGGGCCTAAGGATGGGTTGTGAGCTCTCCAGGACTAGCCCAATATAAATTTGTTTCCCCAAGAAGATTAAAAAACCCTCCCATTAATTTCCTTTCTGGAAAACCATGGTTACAAGTACACAAGTCTGTGTAAAAGTCCCTTACCATTTATTAGAATTGTTTCTATGTCCCCCTCATTTTCATACAATTATAAAATTCTTAAGGGATAGATAACAAATGCAATTGTCTTAGGCCATCAAGTGCTCTGAATTCAGTACATTAAATCATAATAGGTGTGAAAAATATAGAACTTTGCAGCACAGTAGAATGTATGGTAAAATCAGCAGTCCCATTTTTTTACTGCATAAGCTATCTGACACTATGCTCTGCAGATGTTTTTTTCAAAACAGAGATTGTGACTTTCTCTGCACTGACTAAATTAATCCTCCTAATCCCATGGTTGTTCTGATCCTCTGAGGAGAGGACTAGATTAATAAAGACACTCCTCCAGTGTTTCCCTGTTATTCTTGCAATCCATCTGATTCTAGGGATCAAAGAAAGAAAGCACAGGGCTCCAAATAAATATGACTGAATGTTTCTCTGTGAAAGTCCTTTGCTGCCTGTTTTTTGGTGATTCCTACGCTTAGCACCAAACCAGGAAAGGAAAAAAGCCCTGTGATTTCTGTTTTACTAACGTGTTTCATTTATACATATATTTCTATCACCCACATAACTGTGCCTTTTCTGGCAATAATTACTTGGTCAAGACATCCGTGATCCACACCACCAGCACACTGCAGATCATCAGTCTTTACTAATGGAAACATGTACATAATACATTGATTATTCATGACCTGCTTCAATGAAGACTTTGTGGACACGTTTTTCCATTAAGCAAATGGATTCATGGCTCATTTGGATTAGACATATAACTTCATCCTTATTAAAGTGATTGGTTTCCTTCTGCCTCCCTTTTCTTCATGAATTCAAGCCCCCCACATATACTTTTACATTTTTAGTTTCTTTCCCACTGCCCTTGCCCCTCTGTTTATCAGACAAATTACCCTTCTTCTTTCTCTTTGTCTTTCTCAGCACTGTAGATTTATATCTGAACTTTATGTTTGTAAAATTTTAAATTATCTTAAATTTTAAATTATCTTGAATTTTAAATTTGAAAAATACCTATATCATTGGATTTTTCTATTCCTGCAATAATTCTCATAAAACTAATGTTTTCTACATTTTCATCTCAATAACTGCATCCTTACCTGTTAATATGCTATTTCTTCACCTCCCACTCTTCCACTTTTTGGTTCACTGCTCCATTCATGCTTATGTTTCTTAATCTCTATCCGGATTTCTTTATTATAGCAGTACAAATGTTCTACACAATGTATCATCCATGCTTTCCTTAGTGATCAGATCAGTTAAATTTCTGGCTCTAAATTATTCATGAACACGCCTTATTTCCAGATTAAAAGTGGGAAAATACACACAACTTAGTGGGAAAATACAAACAAAATACCACAATCACCTTTCATGTTGGTAGTTCTTCCCTCTATGCATTATTCTCTAGAAGTTTGTTACTGTCTTTTCTTTCCACATTTTTCTCCTATTCTGGTTGCACAAATCTTTCCATATGCCTCCTTCAGTTTTGTGTCACCAAAATATTATCTCCTTGATGTCAGGGACTTAAGATTTTCAGACACCTCAGGTATTTACCAGCCATATTTTATCTTCAGAATTGGAACTTTAAAGAGTCTAAATGTTTCAGTTTATTTCTGTTATCTCTGTGTTTGCTTGTGTCTTGGTTTGCAAGGTAGCCCCTCAACTCTCCATACCTTTGCTTACTTGTCTTTTAGCCCCATTTCCTACCCTATTGCTCGCACAAGGCCTCTGCTGTATTGATAAACCTCATCTTCCTCTGTCAGCTTTACAGACCAATTTTCAATTCTCCTTTCATCCTCTCCTATGTGCTGTTCTTTGTACCTCTGTTATCAGATTGCATTTCCTTAACTCCCTGCTCTAGCTAACTGCAACTGAGTATTTCTGTGTGTTAAATCCTAACTCTTTTTCTCACTACATATAATTCTTTTCTTTATATTTATCCAATTTAAACCCTGTTAATTAGAAGGTTTTGGCATCAGTTTAAGATTCTAAAATACTGTAAAATGGGAAACACTCCCAGTATATTTCCTCACAAGACTTTTGGTCCTCAGAAACCTTTAGCTTTCTAGGCGCTCTTTAATATATTCACATAACATTTTAAAGAATATATTAAGGAAAATAGCGGTGAGTACTGCTGATAGGAAAAGTCAGTGTCCCCTAATGACTGTGCATAGGCACATGCCTATTGCTTGCTCATGCTATAGCCACGTCACTTGGGCTGTAACACTGGAATAACATTGTCCAATATTTGAGTCCAATATTTGACATCTCTATGGCACCTGTAGCAGTATTATATTCATTGTATTGGGGAGTATGTATATGTTCTTCACAGATGGCTGTCTTTATTGTGTTTATTCTATATATGCTTATAAACTTATAATCATTGACAGGAAAAAGCTCAGTCTAGAGAGGATTCAGAACACTTGAGTTAATCTTGACTCTGAATCATCTATTAAATTAGACTCCTAAAATTAGTTTGGGTAAACATTATGAAGAGGGTTTCCAGAAGATAATTGCACTTGTGGATATTTAGGAAAGAATATCTAAAGGCCTGCAGGGAGAATCATAATTAGAAATTTATAACATCTGAAAAACTATAAGAATATTTGCTGAAAAAAAAGATGCTAGTAAAAAAGACAGTTCATTTTTAGGACATCTTACTCCTAGTGATAGATGTCAAATAACTGAAGGAAAAGTAGTCTTTATATTTGCCTACTCTAAGACTTCTTGAATGAATATATCAAATTAAGTATTTAATACTATCAAAGTTTGTGAGCTCAAGAAATCTTAATTAATGTCAGCAGAAAACTTTCCAGCAGAAAAATGTCAACACTTTCATTTCTCTCTCTTGAATTGATCTCACTTTCATGCAGGAAATGTCAGAATATCTATATATAAATATATAAATATTGACAATTTTCAAAGCTTTTTATCCTACACCTAAAAGTGAATGACAGTGAATTCATGAGTCCTAAGAAGGCCTAGAGGGGTTCTCTCATTTCTGGTGTGTAACTTGGTGAAGTTCTAACATTTCCAAAATGTATAAGGTGAATAATTTTCTCTCATGAAATCAAGAACATTAAAGAATGTCAAGTCTGCAAAATTTTCTGATACCCTAATTGTATTCATAATATTAGTGCCTAATAAAGATGCCACTAATAAATACATATCCAATGTTATTTTTAGTAAGCAGTTATATGACATAAAATATTATATATTATATATATATGTCAATTAACACTTCAAAAATGATGGATGTATTTGAAGCTGAAATAGAACTCAGATTATTTTCCTCTAAAGGATGATGAATATTTGTCCTGCAATTATTTTGCTAAATAGTTCCTATTCATGTAGCAGGCCATTGGAATAAACAGTTTCTGATGAGAAAAACTATAGGCAGTGGCTTGAAATTTACCTACAAATAGGGTAAAAACAAAAATTGCTTAGGATTCAAAGATAAGTCAGCAATTCTCACTGCTTTGCATTTTCTTTATCATCTGATATAAAACTTTCCTCTGCAGATAGCTTCTTAGGTCAGAACCCCATAAAAAAATATTTCTGACCTTGAGGCTGAAGAGCAGAGCCTGAATATCAGAAGGCCTAAATGTACCTTAAAGGCTCAAAATTAGAAAGCCAGGGCAAAAGATCCTGAATTTATTTTATCATTTTGAGCTTATCCTCTCTGACTGTTGTTAACACAGCATTTCTATGTCCCCTAAAGCATAACCACTGGGAGTGACACCGTGACTGACTTCATGGCTTCAGTTTCAAATCTGGACATATTCAGCCAGCTTTTGAACTGGACTAAATGCCCGCATGAGAACTTGAGAAAAACTGCATTCCCAGTTAAGGAATGCAAGCTGTGGAGAGTATGGGGGCCAGAAAGCAGGTAGGGATGTGCTCTGTATGAGCAGAAGAGTGAGCTGGGTAGGGAAAGGCAAGAACCTTGCCTTTTGGGCTTGCGCAGCATCACTGCCTTTGTGGGGTAGGTTTGAGGGATGCGCTGGTGAGATTTAATAGTCAAATAACCTTTAAAAGAGATTCTATCTTTAAAGAGCATTTTTATTGTATATCTGAAATAGTAACCTTCTGATTTTGGTGCAGGCAGACACAGGGGGTGGGGAGGGGGGTACTTGATAAATATTATTTTGATTTTTTAAATTTCTACTGTTGTTGCTTTTTTTTTTTTCCAAGATTGTCACACTTTCTTTGAAGTCTTTCAGACACATTTGGTACAGAGATATTGTATAAAAGAAAAAAATAAAATTTAGTCTGAGTAAAATGTACTTTGGAAAGGTATGCTGACATGCATGTATTTATGTTTAGAAATTACTCTAATTTGAATAGACTGCCTTGATATTGCACCACTAAAAAGTAACACTCAAGAGAAAGAATGATGTTACCTTGCCAAGTTTCAGAAAAAAATGCAAACAATCTGTTTCCTAAGACTAACAATTGAATACATAGATATTAATTAGCTGTGCAACAATTTCTGTGCTTTTTTCCCTATGCTCTTGTTTTAACATTTCCTAGGTGAATCACACTGAAGTTCTACAAATTTTGTAGATAATTTATTTTGGAAAATCATTTTATGATTCATTAAAATGCTTTTGATAAACCATGCAGTATCACGCTGTTTAAAATGGCCACAGTCTGTATGTCTTTAAAATTCGGGGAAATGTTTTCTTCATTCACGGTCTTTTTTTTTTACCTCTTAGAGTTTATCTTTATAAATATGCTTATACGGGCATTACATGCACATATGTGTATGCATGTGTGTATATATAGGTGTGTGTCTGGATGTATGTATGGGTATGGGTATATACGCTGCTCATATGCACTTATCATGCATATGAAAGATGCATAATGAAAAGTCTAGACCAGAATGGCAAATATGGAGAAAATATGTCAAACGATGAAAGAAATCATGCAGCAGATGACAGTGGGTTAAAATACCAACTTATAGATGATGTGTTATATGTGAATCCTTTCATCTAATACTTGTAAGTTCACAGCAGGCATATCCTCTAGTCTATGGCAGAAAGTTTTATTGATTCACAGAGGAATAGCAAATGCTACCTGAGGCAGCAGTTCTTCCAAAATGCTGTTGATATCAGAAGAAAATAAAGAAAATCTCATTGTTAGATATGATTTGTGATACAATTCCTCTTGTGTGCTGAGTATTAAGGTATTTTAAAGGAAGAGATCTTTTCTGTCCACAGAGAAGATATAAGGAACAATTTTTCTTGTAACAAAATCAGTCTTGAAAATTTGAGATTTCACAGCCCATTAATCTGCTATTAAAGACCAATGACAGGATTTCTTTCAGAAATGAACTTTGCATTGTGCAAGAAGTTAGCTGTGACACCAGAAGGGAGAGGAGAAAAAACCTTCACCCAAAACTGCAAAAAATAAGGTCCACAACACGATTCTTATCAAAGTCCATGCTATTAAAGAAATGAAATTGCAGCTATACAAAGCTGAAGATACCAATTATGTGTAATGGTGCAGAACCAGGTTACATCAGCTTTGAATTTCAGGCAGTTCACATTCCATTTTACCTGCATTTGCAGAAAGTTGAGACAGTGTCAACTCCCACTTAAGATTCAGTTGATCACAGTGTTACAGAAAGTCAAACTGACAGTTAAGGGGAAGTGAGAGGTTCTGGGTCAGGTCTCCATTGGGTTTTAATTCATTCTCATTAGGAACAATAACACAACAAACTGTGCGTTAGATTTTGAAGCTGAAATGCATGCATATGTATGGAATATAGTTAAATTATTTGTCTGGATATCTGAAAGGCAAGTAAAAGAATATTTTGATTAATTTCAGTAAGAAATGTGTGCCTCTCTTGAAAGTGAGTCAGTTTAGCATTAGGTAATGTGTTGTCTGGGCTAGGTGAACCAGGCATGATAATACCATCAGGTGTGCTGTCTCTGTTAATTGTATTCATTTCAAAGGGAGCAATAAACATTAGGATGCTTTAATTCAGTTCATTTCAATAGGAGCAATAAACATTAGAGGCCCTTTAGTGTCCCTTTCTGAAGGGTCCCACTTGACTAATTTTACTCTAATTCAAAGAGGAAAGACAGGAAGTGTGATTAATTTAACTCTTTGCATGGCAAAACATTCATTTTGAAGTTGTTTCCTCCAAAGAAAGTACTAATTACCATAATAAAAATTAATATTCATTGCCATTCTGGATATGACACTGTAGCACCAAAGGCTCTGGCCAATATAGGCTGACAAACTCCCTGAAATAATACACCACACAAGGGACATTTCCTTAGGAATTTAGATGACCATTTTCCTTTTTTCTGGGGGACTAAAGTGGTGTGGTACGGATGGTCCAACTTGGAGGGTTTGTCTGTCATTGTTTTTTGTTGCCTTGGGCTTGGGGGAAGTTGGGCTCAAAGGAAAAAAATACTGGAATGGCAGTGCCCACCATTTTCCCCTTTGTCTTGGGAAGCTGTGTGTCCCTGGCCGCAGTAACATCTGGTCAGTATGACTTCCACAAGCAATCACCCTCTTTCATGTACTGTTGTTATTAATATTGTTGCTGTTACTGTTTGTTTGTGCTTATCTCAATGCTGTTTTTCTAGCAAATTGTTATCTCAATCAATAATATCTGCCTTTTGTTCCTTTCTCTCCCAAGGGTATGGGGGGAAAGCGAGTGGCTGCTTGGAGCTTTGTTTCCAGCTGGTATTAAACCACAAGAAGTCACTGTGGTGACTGAGGGTCTGGATCATCTCTGCTAAGAGGAAAGGCTGAGACTGTTCAGCCTGGAGCAGAAAAGGCTCAGGGGGATTTTGCCGAGGTAGAGAAATTCCTGAAGGAATGGTGCAAAGAAGAGAGGGTCAGGCTGTTTCCAGTGGTGCCCAGTGTCGAGGCAAGAGGCAGTGGCCACAAACTGGAAAACAGGAGGGATCCTCTGAACAAGAAAACATGGTTCCAATTGGAAGTGATGGAGTACTGCCCAAGGACATTGTGGAGCCTCCAGCCCTGGAGATACTCAGAAGCTCTCTGGACATGACCGTGGGCAGCTGGCTGTACACTCTCCTGCTTGCACAGGGGGTGGATCTGATGACCTTCAGAGATCCCTGCCAACCTCAGCCATTCTGTGGTTCTGTGATAGCCTAGATATTGCTGTGTTATTGATCAGCTCCACTTTAGCCACAGATTCAAAACACTGCACCACCCCAGAGGACCTCCAGTGGGCTGCTGTGAAGAAAGGTAACTCCATTTCAACCAGGTATAGTCAAATGCTGGAAGTAAATTCAGTCCAAAGTTACTATTTAGGTACAGGAATCTTAAAAGTGCAATAACAAAATTTATAAGAAGACAGGAGGAAGGGAAGAAAGGAGGCAAAGAGACTGTTTAGCACTTTAATTAGTGAAATATTGCCTGTTTGAAATGTTATAATATTCATTCTCATAGGAAATTAAAAAAAACCAAACAAAAAAATCACCCCAAAAAGCAAGAAACTGAATAAAAACCCTCCTGATAACTTGATCAATACTGTGTGAGGGTTTTGTTGTTTTAGTAATATAAGGGTAGCAGATCCAGATAAATACAGCACAGTTCTCATAGTTTAGTGATCTATTTTCTTTCTGTTACATTGCCTTTTTTAAAGCTTCTGCCAGGTCACAGATTTTCATTATGGACTTATTTAGCTCCTGTTGAAATTAATGGTTGACTTTTGGGGACTACAGCAGTACTATGACCTAGTATGTTATAATTTAAGAGTGTACTAATATTGTTTCTACTGTCAAAAATGCCAAAAAATAGCTGTTTTCTCTTTTGATGTAAAGATACGGCACATATTTAACATAATGCAGTTATATACGTGAAGTTGGTAAAGTTAATCTCCTGAAAGTTAATAGGAATCTTTTCAGCAGCTTTCCTTGGATCTGATTTTAATCTCACTTCCTTTTTTTTCTCATTTTAAGTTCATAGTGCATTAATATTACTTCAGGGTAGGTCCAACACATCCTATCTATTTACCTATCAATTAATTCAATCCATCTGGTTTATATTAACATAAAACCTCAGCACACCACAGTATCACATGAATATTAACTTTAAAATTTTGTGGCAAGATGTCAGTTAAGAACTATATCCTGCCTCTACTTTTATCCTCCTAGGTCAGGCATTTTCATCTAGTTTTACAGGGAGTTGCAAATGTCTATATATGAGAAATGTGTTTTTCACATTTATGTTTGAGTCATTTTCTGTAACACTTTCAGTCATTTTTCAGTATGTATATACGTCTTGACTATTTTCCTTCAAGAATATGTGTATGCTCTCCCTCACGTTGTGACTACTGACATTGAGCTTCTGATTTCCAGGAAAATATGTGAAATCACATTGGTATATATTAGCATATATAACATCTCTAGACAAACATTTTAACTCAAGTAGGCTGTGTATCCTTAGGTAGAAGAATAAATGCCTCAGTATGCTGTGATAAACTGTTTAATAAAATAAAAAAATAATGAAACCCTTCTTTTCAGTCCGGACTGCTATACTGCCATACATTTTATTGGTCTGAGAGGTAGAATTCTTGGCAGAGAAATCATCCCATGGGCCACATAAAGGGCACATGGTATAATTCAGCCTAGAATAACTATAAATGACCAGAATAGAGTCCGAAAGGTCTGCTCAATTCAATATCTGATTTATGTTTCATGCTGTGGTGAGGAGATTTTGGAACTGACACAGACCGAGGGTGAGCTACATGCTGCAGTTGTAACTGTCCAGGTGAGAAAGAGTACATGGAGCAGAAGCATTTCCCAGTGATTAATTCAGCCAACACTATTCTCTTAATGGCAAGACATTTATTTTAAAAATTCTTCAGGTAGTCAAATGTGCTAAATATTTATAAAGGTGCATGCTGTCTGCTATATTTTGGCTAAAAGTGTATTTTTCTCTGGTGACATTTATCTGTGGAATTCCTTATAAAAGCAAGGGGAAGGTCAAGTCTGTTGAAAGTGTGGTTAATGACAAACTATGCAAATAAGGTAGAATGGAGAGGAATTTTGACTATTTTTTCACACACTAGCAGGAGCTATTGCACAGATGATCTGACTTACCTGATTCGGTCAGAAGATTCTCATCTCATTCTTCTACTGTCCTTTGTTATGGAGACCCATGCAAAATTTACACTTCATAAGAAATATAATACAGATTCCAAACAGTTTCTTAGTACTTTCCTGAAATAAAATATTAACCACTAGAAATATGCTTTTACCTTTATTTTTGACAGAAAAAACAGTATTTTGGAAAACAGAAGCTGTTTGTTAAAATTGTCAGAAGAAAAAGTGCCTCAAAATAATTCTTTTCACTGGAAAACATGCATCTATTTGAATCATGTATAAGATTTTTACTTGTAGAAATATTTAACAATATACAAAAGAACTAACTATTCACTTCCTGAATGTTCAGTAAATCACCTTGTCTGGACTGAAAATATAAGGCATAAAATAACTTTTATCTTTGCTTAGATTAAAGAATACATTAATTATTTTAGTATATAGAAGTGCAGTAAGCTTGTCTAATAAGGAGGTATTTGACAAAAAGGAAAAAATTCAATGTTTTTTCCTGCAAAATTCGGTTTTGACAGATATTTTCTAATAATGATCTTTTGTTTGAATGATTGTGCGCTGTCAATTATTTTCCTTTTTACATGGTGTTTATTCATGTATTTTAGCAATGCATTTTATTTACATCTTTCCTAGTACCTGAACATGTAGGTTGTTATGAATTGTAAGACTTATCTGAAAGAGACTGAAAACATAAATCTTAGGTAATTTCTGACTTATAGATCACGTTTAGTGCAAGTAGACATGATAGATTGATTTTGCTTAGGTTTTGGGGGTTGGTTTGTTTGTGTTTCACTTTCCCAGACTCATATTTTTGGTGATGATCGGTTTTATTAATTAAAACCCAAACAAACCTGCTTCTGTTTCTCAAGTAAATCAATATTTCCCTAGGTTCCTACAAAGTTGTGAACAGTTCTTGTATATCCTGTCATCCTGAGCTGTGAGATATGTTGCAAAAAGTTTGTTCAAACATTTGTATTGAACAACTCTTCACTATAAAAAGTTCTCAAGCTATTATTTGATAAGGCTAAGTGTGGTATTAAATCTTTATTTCCCGTTTGATGATGGTATTTTGCTTGAGAAATTTCAGCTTTTATGTAGATATGACAGAAATCTTAATAATTCATGAGATTTCTTGACACTTTTTGGGTCTGCAAACTCCTGCACAACACAGAAAGTTTTTTCTACTTACCTCTCCTAATTTATTTTTGTTTTGTTGTTGTTGTTGGCGTTTTGTTTGCTTGTTTGTTTGTTTCTTTATTTGTTTGCTTGTTTGTGGCTGTTTCAGTGGAGACTTACTAGTGCATAGCATTAGTGGTCAATGAACCATGCTGGTGGCAAACTTCTGCCTCAAAAGACTGACAGCTAGAGGGCAAATTAGTATTGCCACACGTTTGTGCATTTGCCATTTTTTAAAGCAATGGAGAAGAACTAAGAGAATACTATTTAAATTTTGGCAATAAACATATCTAATGGAGTTTTAAAGGTATTTAAATTATGTCTAAGTAGATCTCTAAAGTCATTTAACAAACAAATGACTATTAATGTTTTAGATTAAAAGACTGCTGTATTGGGTAATGTTCTTTGAAGGGCAAGTAATATGGGTCAATAGAAAATTCTCTATCACATTAGTTAACAATTTATGTTTTATTTTACCTTGAACATTTTGAGGGTGTATTGCTTATTGTGTACTTTCTTCATCCACAAATCAATGCTGCAGAAAATGTTATTACGTGGAGTTTGGGGCAAGAAACTTTTCATTGCTGGTTATGTTTCTAGCAGGAAAAAAGTCTGTACAGGTCTTTTCAGGAATCTTGTTTCATTAAATGCTTCACTAAAAAAATTAATAATAATAACGGTGTGGATGGAATCATGCAGCTGGAGATTGCATTAACACTTGCTCTGCATAAATGTTTCTGGAAGGAATACAAGACTCCTAGTCTTGATTTTGGATCATTTTAGTATTTTATTTGCATACCTTCCAGAAGAGCAATAGAAGTAAGAGTTCAGAGAATTGATCATCAATAATTGATTTAGATGGGAAAATGTGAAGCTTTTTTACTAGTTTTATCCATCTATCGGGATAATACACCAGCTGCAATTAATTTTATATAACTTTATCCATCTGAAAATTACTTATTACTTCTTACTTCTTGTTAACTATGTGTAATATAGAAAATTTAATCAGAGCTAGGTGATATGGCTTTTCTATATAGTTAATAGAAGTCTAACCAACACTCTTGCTTTAGCATGTAATTCATCACACCTTAAAAAATTGTGTATTTGATTAGAAAACTAGTACACTAAAGTATTAGCAGGTAGAGATTTTGCTTCAGTGGGTATAAGTGAAAGCTTGACAACTGCCTTAAACCTGAAGCCCGAGTTCTGGATGAAGATGAATTTTAACACAAACTATTAACCACAGCAGCAGGAGTCTCTCTCAGAGACAGAATCATTTCACTAGCTCCTTTGTAAGTGCTAATAAAGGCGAAAAAACAAATTAGCTGGTACACTAGAGAAGATAATATACTAATTAGCACACAGTTTGGCATATACTTGACTAACAGGTCCAGTAGTATACAAACAATTTTGCTTAAATAGGAAAAAAAATTACCACATCATCACTATAACAACAGTTTCAGAGAAGATATTAAAGTAACACTCACCTTTTCTCTATGTTCCTTTATTCAGATTTGTATCACTTTGTTAGCTTGCTATTTAAAAGTATTTAGAGAGTGCATCCTCAGCACAGCCCTCGGTCATATTTATGTGGCTTTTTTTCCCACTGCCATGTAATCTTTAGAACTGCATCTACAAACATAGAAACTATGGTTGCAAACAGCAGATTATCTATTCCAACCATGATCTATATTCTTTCTTCACATCCCTATAATCTGCCAAAAGGAAGAACAATAGCCTATTTTCATACAGTCACCTACACAAACCATTGCCATGCATAGGCTACATGATAGCTACACATCTCATGCTTCTTTCCACTACTGTCTTTTATTTACAAACCCTTAAACAGGTTCATGTTCATCTTAACTGTTTGCCATACTAGAAAACTTACCATGAAAAGGTTAGGTTTATGTTTGTGTTGGTATTATTGTAAAAAAACTAAGTAGACTCATAATATTCTCTTGATGATACTTTCCTCCATGTTATATAACATGCAAAGAATGGATGAATATGTGTATAATTGTGTGCTTGAAAGTGACATCATGAATATAACACTGGCAAAACATAAAAAGAAGAGAAAAGAACAAGCAATGGAATGTGCTTGTCAGAGTGCAAATTCTAGCACAATAATGTAGAGGAAATCAGTAGAAGTATCCCAAAGGGATCAGCTATGAACCCTTAATGGAGCAGGAATATTCCTATCTGCAAAGAGCACAGTTTACCCCATGGAGAGGGCATTGCTACCTATAGCAGACCCTGAGTGTAGGTGTAAGTTGCACTGTAGCAGGGTAAAATATGCCGTTGATATCAGGACTTCAGTATAAAGTATTAAGCAAGTTGGCAAATATTGCCAACAAATCATGAGCAAACCAGAAGTAAATTGAAATGGTACCTGCTCCTGAGCCCAGGTGGGGGGAGAAATATTATATCTTTTACAGTTTAATATCACAGAAGATATGAGTTACCAATGCAAGAGCTCTGCAGGAGTTGTGGCAAAAGAAGAAAAAAGACTGTGCCTGAGGTTTATATGGACACAGGACAGAAAGCAGAGTTTTTTTAAGAGGTAACAAAATTTATGCTGAAAACTCAAAGGAAGACTAATATCTGATTACATTTGAGAACTGCAAACTGTGATGTTTGTTGAGAGTACAGCCTACAGCAGCAAGGCAATGTCACAACAAGGGTTTGCCAGAGTGCTGAATCTCTGTTTTGCTGCCTGCAGTTGGTGTGAGGAACATGCTGAAAAGCAAGCAGTGAACCGAGTTGCTAAAGCTGTCTTTTGCTGGAATGCATGGATCTTTAAGTCATGCATATTTTTTAATGTGTCAACACACATCAATATATGGAGCATAACAGTACAGTTCAGCCTTGTGAATGGTCACGAAACTGGAAAAATGCATTCTCTGTTGTGTCGCTTGCAATGGGAATACTACTGTGCTGCTTTTGTTGTCAGCCCTACTACCACACATATCCTTGCTGCAGTGAGTGTCTTGTGCTCTCTGCTTTCAGACCTGGCAGGTAAAATACTGCCCTGCTGAAAACAACAGGAGTTTAACTATTGATTTCAGTGACTTTCTCTAAATTGGTTGTCCAAGGACTTCTGTGTGCTGGGTGGAGCTCTATGTGCTCTATGTGCTGACTGCTTGCTGACCTTTATTCCCAGCAAGGGAAAGCCAGGAATGCCACCAGCTCCTCTTATATCAGTCTTACTTATTTTTTTAATTAAATTTTATATGTGGAGCCATTACACTCCTTTTCCAGGTCCCTGATTTTCTGCTTGGTCAAGATGTGATTGATGAGGTAAAACTTTTGGCATGGGATTAAATCCTCTAAGTGCAATCTGCAGGCACTTGCAATGCACAGAACATGCTTACAATTGTCTGATTCTGTGATTATTTATTATTCAATTTTTCTCGTGTCTCTTTATTTCACACAGAGAAAATATCAGAGCCTGCTATAAGAAGAAAGCCCGAAACCTTACTCCAAGGAAAAGGACGTGAAAAACTGAAACCAAATGTTTTAGGAATTCTTCCTTTTACTGGCATGACAGCCTCACATCTGAGATGCTGCATTGCCACTTCTTTTAAACCTTGGTCAATGAGCACCTTCTTTGGCCAGACACCTGAAAATGCACTGCATACTCTTTTGGCAGAAATTTATGCTGTACCTAAAAACAAGACTAGACCAGAATAAAAAAAGTGATGGATAAGTTGGAGGAGATTTCCAGACTTACAAGACTGAAGGGGAAATGAGAAAATTCGAAACAGCATTTGTGAAATGATGTAAAGACAGTGATGTAAACATGTTTTTCACATCTTTTACAAGGTGCAGGACTGAAAAAATACAGAACTATATTGTAGCTTTAAAGCTTTGGCCCAGCAGAGGCAGGCAAGTATAGGATTTTAATTTTCCAGGTTAAGTGGCCTAGAATAACTAAGCTTTTGCATCAGGAAAAGGAAAGGTCACAGATTATTAGAAGACCGAGAAAGCATGCACGCCTAGATTCACCTGGAACAGATTGAAAATGCTGTCCCTAAAATATACAGTTACACAGTCAGTGTATTTAAAAAAAAAAAAAAAGAAAAAAAGCAGAGAGAGTTAAGCAATATTTTCTTAAAGCAACAACTGTAAAAGATTCTAAAATTTTCTTTTTAGCATGAATTAATCATTTTAGTACATTACATTATTTATTTCTATTGTTTCCACTCAGAAAAGCTAAATTTATTGGAACAGATTTCTCCTGCTGTGTTTGGCTCCTTTGAACTGTTGGACAGGTCTGAAAAGAAACTGGAAGCAGGCTGCTGCTGCCCATTCAAGATTTCCCCTCAGATGCAAAGAATGGAAAATCTTGGAAAAGACAGCGTAGTTGCTCTTGAATTTCCATGCATGTCAGCTTAGTGATTATTTCAGGAGTAGCAAAAGACTTGTCTGCTCTTTCTTGTCTCCTCTTCCTCACAATGAGGATCCCCACCAGGAGCAAAGTAGACTCCCCTTAAGGAGTCTGCTGTGTCACCAATAGGTTTCCTCACTTGGACATTATCCCATGAGGACCGGGTGACATTATTACATGCAAAAGTCTAGGACTGAAAGATTGAAGTAAGACATGTACAAAGCAATAGGAAAAAATATACTTTAGTGGTTTCAACCCTGACCACCTCTAAGCTTACTTTATTTAACTTTCATAAAGATAAGATGTTTGTGAACATGAATAGTGCACGTGCATTTAGAATGAGGAGACATATCAAGTTGATCTGCACTAAATGATATCTAAGAAAGAAACAAAATATAAATTTAAACGGATCTGTGCTACACTTGTCATAAACATTATAAATGTCCTTTCAAAATTGTCTTTGCAGATTTTAAAACAATGATATCAAGCTATGGAGAGAAATGGCATTAAACATGGATGAGCAACAAAAAGTGAAACCTGAATCCACTCCCCAGATATCTCTTGTACTTACTAGCACATCTGTTTTCCTTTAGGTAAGACAAAAGGATTCTTGCCACATCCCATTTCAGTCCTTTAATAATGGAATTAATCCTTTTAAAGAGATATTAATTTGAATGTATTCTTTATGTCAACATAACAACCAGACTTCAAAAAGTCAAACAAACATGCTTTTCCTGAAAGAATATACAGCTCAGCTTCATGGAAAAAACTCTAAAATCACAATACCTTCAATATAATACGGCCTAACTTTATACACCAGTTAATTTCAATGACTAAACATCCATTGAGCAGACATAATGTAAGATCTGATCTGGACCCAAGAATATGATTGATTTCCAATCTTCAATTTTACTATTAAGTAAAAATGTGTGATTATTTCCTTAGTGTTGTGTCTATAAGTCAGTATACTTTATTTAATACTGCCTTAATACTTACAATTTTTAAGAATTTGGTGTTTTTATTTTTGCTTTTCAAATATTTAAGTACGTGTAGAAAGGACTCCATCTATTGTAAAGACTATTTTTAAAAAGACAATTCTATGGCAAAAATAAAACATGTTCATCTATCATAGACAATTAAATTTTCAATTTGTCATTATGTTTGGGAAGTTTTTATGGAACTATGGCAAGAATTTAAATATTGAGAAAAAGCTGAAGCTGTCTGTAGATTTTCCTTCTTTGCATTTCTGACATAGCTTTTACAGAATTGTTTGTCTATTTAGAGCATGCCAAGAGGTGAGCTCTCTTTTGTATCATGGGAAGTGAAATTTTGCAGGTTTTAAATCTGTATTTTAAGAAAAAAATTGGTGGGAGTGTGAAACAACCTCCCTTTGAAGGAAATACAAAAGTTGTTTTTTGGATTGAACTTCCAGTGCTCTGGTTTTCTCTCACATACTACTAATTAAACTAATATAGAACTCCAGAAGGATAGAGTTTCCCTTCAGTGTGACTTCAGAGGTGTACTTTGGTAAGTCATTGTCCAAGAAACCATTCAATACAAGCTTATTCTTAATTTGTTACATCAAGTGATGATATCCAACTCTGATTTTAATTTCAAACTTAGTTAATACCTAAAAGGGGCAAAAAAAATCCAATCCTTTCCTCATCCCAGATCACCTTTTTTTGAATTATTTGAACTAGAGATTCTCCCTCAAAATTTTTGCCTTGAATCAAATGAACACTCAAGAAGAAAAAGAATTTTTTTTGCCACTGCTTATCAGACAGATGGAAAATGTGACTCCTCAGTGTCATGATACATCAGTTTCTGGACCACACAAGGCTTTTCAAGGCTTGAGCTGTCTGCTTACCAGTGCTCTACAAAGTTTATTATAATGTCTCCTCACATAATCAGATCTTAGTCAAAAATATGTGCCAGTCTGGTAAGAAGTGAATAAAGCTGATGCAAAACCAATTTCAAGGGGGTATATCCAATAGTAAATGTCACATTTTACTGGTTGACAAACATTATCACTTCATTTCACAGTACAGTAAACAACTCATAAGTCACTGGCTAATTTGATTGACAGTAGCCTTGGGCATTCAGAAATCATTTAGTATACTGCACTAAGCCAGACTTTCAGGGTAATTGACCTCAACAATATGAAAAAATAGTCGTATAGTCTGCTTAAAATGAAGGGAAAGGGGGAAATCAAAAATGCGAGAACAATAAATTATAGAAATTTCTCATTTGAGTAAGTAACAGCTTTAATAGCTTTCTTTAAGAACTGAGTGCACTCAATAGAACATCTGCTTTCCAGCTGTGTACATTGATATATTACCAGGGTTTTATCCTCTTCAACTTTAAATATACCCATAAGTTTTTCAGAGCTCCACTACCTGACTTTCTGACAATGCCTTGATTGTGAAAGATATAAAAATGTCAAAAATTCTGTAGGCCATTTTATGCCCAGGATATTATTTTTCAATTGAATCCAAAGACAGATGTCTATGAACAATTAAACCATTCTCCAATCACACCTTGTTCCAGCTGGGATCATAGAATTAAAAGGAAATAAGCCATCATGATTCACTTATTGCCGGAGTACCTAGTGTTTCCTGTACTGCTGATAGATTCTTATTAAACAATTCTGTCGATGGAAAATGAATATTGTCCGCTGCTTGAACTTCTAAAGTTAGTTCTTTGATATTAAATTTGATTTTCTTCTCTTATAATAATTCATACACTTAGTGACTGGCTTCAGAAATTCCCATTAGATGGAGATTATGTTATCTAAAGCTTGCTAAATCCCACATCAGGTCTCAGGGAGTTTAGCTGTAAAGTAGAACACTGAAAAGACCTGTAGTGAAAAGAGGAACTTGCTAATCAAAAAAAAGTTGCCTGGTGTCTCTTCTATTAAAGGAGATGTGGAAAATGTTTACTTCTTTCCCCCCATCTTGATATGAGGTTAGCTTTTTCAACTCCCTTTGCCACTGTTTCTTGCTTGGCAGCCACAGAGCCCAGACTTAGTAAATCTACAGCATGGGGCTGTATACTATGTGCCTATGAACAAAAATATCATCACTATGTTTATGTTTTAGTGCTTCAGAACAGCTATACTCCCATTCTTGTGGGAAACATTTAATTTCTAGACTGTGCCCAGAAAGGTTGCTAATGAAATATTTCTGCACTTTGTAGATAGACAGTTTATGATTTAGGTTATATATTCTGAAAGAAATATACACTCTCACCATTTCCCCTGGACACAATAGAGCAGACACAAGGAGCCTTTGTTCCAAAAAAGCTGTTATAAAATTGAAGGAGAAAGTTACTGATTGATATGTTTAATTTTATTAAATGTTACCAAAGAAACATGATTGCATCTTTCAGAAATACCAGCAATTAAAAGGATGCGTTAGTGTGTAAGTCAAATCTCTCAGTCTTGATAAGTTTTTGCAAAAGATTGACAAATATTAACTTCTGACTATGGAAATTACAATCAAGTGAGAAGTGATTTCCTTTAAAATGTTGAGATTCTCAGTGCATCAGAGGAGAAAATAGATAGATAAATCCAAAAGACAGAGAGCTGATACAAACGTGTTTCTTTGTACTATTGCAAATCTGTATGAAGGGCATTGGTTTGTGTTACACATTTCTTGCATATATTTATGCATACTTAACTTGGAAAAAGAAAAAGGGGTCAACTTCTGCTCACAGGCCCCAGCCAAGAAAATCCTTTAAGCATGTGCTTAAGTTCAGTAGAGGTATAATAATGTTGACATCGAGAAACCTCCACATATGTTTAAGTGATTTAAACGTTCACAAGTTCAGGGTAGTTTTATTTAGGATCCATTCTCTTGTAGCAGCGAGTACTAACATGAGTTTCACTTTCCTTCCCATCAACCCACTGCTTATAATAAAGAAATTTGTAGGGGCAGGCGTGTATTTTTTTATTTTTTTCTTAGAACTGATGTGTGGGACAAAGGACTGTACCAGCCTTGCTTCAGGCTTGAAACAGAAGCAGCAAACTTTGCATAGGTATAAGTTTATGCAACAGCAGTTACCCCTTGTGTCCATCCCATCCCATCCCATCTCATCCTGTCTGTGTCCCCCTGCTCTCATCCCCTCCCTCCCCCTGCCTTCTTATTGTATTTTATCTAACAATGCCGGGACACACAAACTCAGACATGCTTAAAAATCAAGAAAAATGTAAACATGTTATTTGACCAAATGTATGAGACAGAAGCTGTTCAACATCTGTCTTGCAGAAAGAAGCACTGAAGTAGCACTGCAAGGGAAATCAAATTCAGAACAGTTAATTTTTTTTTTCTTTTTCTCTTTTTAAAATTTTTACCTGAAACAGTCATATTCCAGTTTCTGAAAGGAAAAATACAAACTTTTTTGTAGGGTTGTAAAAAAAACTACTGGTTGTAGTTTTTTCTTTTTTTCACTGTTGAATTAAGGATAGGATTTAAAACGAAAATAAAATTGGGACAAAACTTTTTAATTCTTCCTGTTCACTTCATGTCCTCCTGGATCCAACTAGGAGTTTAGTATTCACAATGCTGCTCATGAAAAGTCTGTCAAACTCAAATGAAGGATCATTATAAAGTTATTGAACATTTCCATTCAGAGATTCTTGCATTTATCATGGAGAGTGTGTAGAGCTGCGGGGAAGCAAGATACAGAAAATTAAAGAAAAGCATCAACAGTCGCACAAAATATAAATGGCAGAAAAAAGAGTTTCAGAATTCCTGAGATTTTAAAACAAATGCTAAACCTCAGACACTGCTTCAGCTCAAGCAGTTCAGATGAATTTAAGGCTTCAGAGATTATACCTGGATATTTAATTGATTTGAAAGTTGATCTCTCTAGAAACACCCGAAAACACCTACTAAATATGGAATAAAATTTGCCGTCTGTTGAAGGAAAGAATATTTTCTTCAGTAAATGCTTGTTCTTTCCTCCAGATCTGTTATGTGTAGTGAAAAGATACACAATATTTATTGCTTTCTCTTGTATCCTCTGAATTACCTTTCAGGCTTTTTTCTTTCCTCCTCATTTATCTTGAAAAGTAAATTCAGAGATATGGTTGAAAATTAAGTCCTTTACAACACTTTCAAATGCTAGTGATTTGTGTCCACTAATGGATCATCTTGTTCCAAAGATATAAAAATTGCATTCTTTGTATTTTACAAAGTGTACTGTGAGACACAAGGGTAGAACACACACACTTCAGACATAAGTTGCCCTAAGCTTCCTCTGCAGAATTTTTCTTTGTTGAGTAAGAGAAATTTCCCCATAGATTTACTGAGAGCTTGGATATACTCACTCTCTCTTAAGTCTCTGCACATACTAAAAAATGTTTGCTAAAATGCCAATACAAAGAAGAAGCTTTGTCTTATTGTCTTATTTTAAATATTCTACTTTTAAAAAATTAATTTATTGAACTATTAACATTTAAAGTAATTTGTCCTCCCTCAGCATTACAATGCTCGAAATTTTCAATATTAGCTTCACGGAATTATATTGTTTGTAATATTGGACAAGATATGTCAAGAAATCATAGTTGATATTGCTTTGGATTACTGATAAATTAAATTATATGAAAAGACATAAATTTACATTTATCTGACTGAAGAGAGAGGGTTTGCTAAATTTTGTCTTGTTTTAACTTCTGGAATCAGAATGGTGACATCCTAATTGGCATTCAAAGGAATACCGAGGTAGAAAAGTGTTGCTGCAGGAGTGAATGTTAACAGTGTGGAAGATTTACACTTACATCTGGGAAAGTCACGGCACATTGGATGAGCTCCAGCAGGTAAGAAACCACTGTGTGGGAAAGGCAAATAATTGTGTGTCACAGGATCAAAGGAGTTCTTGAAATGTTAGAGGAAATTACTACATGAGTTTAGAAGAAAGGTTTTTTCCCTCGTGAAAAGCCTGCACTGGCTGTTGTATGCGGTCAGTGAGAGAGAAGGCTGCATGTCCTTAAAATGTCGGGAGGCTATTGCCGAAGTGATTAGGGAAGCAGGTTGCAGCACAGAGATCACTCTGCGCTTTGGCATGTGAAGGAGACTTACAACACGAGGTTTCAAACCAAAGAAAATTCCCACAGGAGCTGAGGGCTAAAGAAAGGTTCATTTATTGTGTGTAGTTGTAGGATAGGGCTTTCTTCAGCAACTAGTTCGAGGTTTGCACCCAAGCTTCAAAGCAGATTTTTGAAAGGGGTACAGGAGGATGCAGTTTACTGTCTTGCTGAATTTTTTCAAATAAATTTTTATTTGGTTAAGATAATTCTGTTTAGTGATCCGTTCCTCCATAGTCACACCCTGCAGAGAGCTTTGAAAAAAAATATTAAAAAAAGGTTTCAAATGAAACTAATTCTTTTATACCCTGAGATAGTCCAGATGTTGATTAAACTGCCTTCAACATGCCATCAAGTGTTAAATTTAAGGTCTTCAGCAAAAGCCAAATGAAAGACTCTTCCTGCTTCCAAAAGTAGGAGCTTGCCAGGATATTTATCAGGGTAGCAAAAGTCAGGCGAGCAGGAAGTTAAACAAAAATCAAATACTGACTTCAGGATTTGGAGTTTTGAAATTCCTTGAGATTAGTCTCTCTTGGTTTCCCTTGAAATTAATGATGGCAACAGAATTGATTTAGATGAGAATGTAGTGAGCTTAGCCAAGAGCAAATCTTCAAATCCTGCTCCATGAACACCTAATCCTGAGAGATTAAGTTACAAAAAGCATTTGTAGTATTCTTTTTTCAGGTTTTTTCCCATGGAGTTATACCCTAATGAAACAAACAACCATTTTGCAAGGATGAACTTGTGAAAGAAAAAAATAGTCTCATTTTCTGTTGTGCAAATTGGACACATACTTATCTAATTATTATCTAAAACTGTGTTTTAGATAATAATTTTATGTGTTAGTGCACAGCAGCTACAGAGACTGTGTAAGGGAATATGCACATGCTCACTGCAACAGGAGATGGTTGTCCTCTACTTTATTGAACTCCTGTTGTTTCTAGAGGAGTTGCAGCTAACTCTTGCCAAAATATCCTGTGAACTCATTTATTTGATTCAAAATATGAAGATTGATAACTACCCAGCTAATATACCTCAAAGAATTTATTTAATGATTACAAATGTCAATCACTTCGTGAGCTCATGTAATTAAAAATGTTTTTGAAACTAATGTTGACCCATGCCTCCCCTTATCACAGTGTGTAGGATATTCAGATGAGAAACCTCGAAGAGACCTCTGAGCTGTTTGAGAGTGGACTAATGTGAGGACACATGCCAGGTTCTGACCATCGCCCTCAGGGCCAAAGCATGGTAACCAATTTCTTTTATCTGTTGATATAGGTTATGTTTCCTTCCAGGGTTTAATGACTTTCCAGAACATATTTAAAATATTTTTGCACAAAGGAAATCTATGACTACCCTACCAACATCTATTATGGTTTGAGAGTGAGAAGACTGAACAATACAGTTGATCTTGCTTTGTGTTCAGAAGTGACACCTTCTACACTGAAATTGTATGGTATTTGTTGTCTTTAGTTGAACTTTTTTTTTTTTTTTAAAATAGGTGTTCCTGATTATGAGGACAAAACATTGAAAGTGCAGGAACAGAATAAAGTTTTTCTTAAGCCAGACTTTCCCCTTTATCTCAAATAAGGTTTCTAAATTCCAAAGCAACATTTTTTGACAATGGCATCATATTTAGAATTACTATTTCGTCTGTCATGTGATATTAGTCTCTACACCTTTTTTAAACTTTTTTCAATTTCAATTTCTTGCTTCAATTTTCTGTCTCTTTTTGTAATGTGCAGGTTCATAGCTAAAAGGAAAGAGACTCTGGCTGAAGAAAAGCTCATGGAATGAGGTTGATACTGAAACCTTATGGAATAACACTAGCACAAAATAAGAGAATCTAGAGTGCTAGATGATAACAAAATAAATCTGTCTTCTTCCTTTCCTTCAAGAATTCAGTGTTCATTGAATAGTACCTACTCATCAACCTTTTTAGTTAAACAAAGTAGTTACATTCTAGATATATCACATTGGAAAAGGATGTTGCTGCTACTCACAAATTTCTGACAAATTGCAAGGCATGTTTATTAATGTAGAGGTTTCTGCAGTTCAAACAAAATAATTATTTTTTACTGGAAATAAGAAGTTAATATTTTGTCTGTATCACTTTATTGTTTACCTGGTTTTCATTATATGTTCTTTAGCCTGATGAAAATGATCTGAAACAGGGTTTTTGTTGAGTTCTGTTTCCTTAGCAATCAATACAGAAAATGGGACTGAGGGGAGGAACTCAAGGTAAAAAAGGAACTTTAATATTAATAAATCCACTCTCTGCGGTTTATGTAACCAAGGAAATAGGAGAAGAGGGATTTAAAATGGGAAACACAAAGAAATGAAATGCTAAGCAACATTGAAAGTAAAGGTGTTTATTTTGTTGTCTATGCAAGGAAGAAGAAGCAGTAGAAATGATGAAGAAAGTATAGTCTCATCTTCAGTCTGGGCTTCCTGTCAGAAAGTTAGAGTGTTTGCAGTATTATTGGGGAAAAAATAGCTGTTCTATACAATTACCTCTGAGAAGTTAATAAAGAATTGGACTGGAAAAAACTTTCAATCTTCCTCATTTCCATTCCCTGAAGTTTTAAAATAGAAAGTTTCAAATCATGTGTCCTGTGATTTTTCAAAGTAAGTGCAATTCAATACTAGAAACCACAGTAGAAAACACATTCTCTCCAAGTTTTCATCTATTTATAGAGCCAAAAAATTTTGATAATGCATAGAAATATTCTTTAGAGTTTTAGTAGGTTAAATGTCAAAATGGCTCATCTGCTTAGCTTATAAAGTCTCCTTTTCCTCAGCAAACCTTTTCAAAACAACCAGAGCATAGATAAGTAAATGAGAATGAATACAGGAGGGTTAACTTGGAGCAAGTGAATGTACTTTGTTTCAAGATTCACAGTGCAAAATTAAAAATAGTTTTCATTTCTATCCCAATTAGAGCATATTCCTAGAAAAACTAGGACTAGATTTCTAATGCTTGTTTATTCCCCCTGCCC
>VZRL01001198.1:837226-1029552 GCA_013397895.1 Origma solitaria
CCCCCCCCCGCCCCCCAAATTTTCAGGGTCCTCTTTTATATCTATACCAGCTATAGAAGCCCCTCTTCATGTTGATGGTTTCACGTCTCTGTTCACACATCCAAGGTTTTAAAACAAGCTACCTATAAACAGGAGTAACTTTTTGATGATAAAGTAGTTACATAATACTATCAACAGTTTAGGCTCTAAATTTGATCATTGAATACCCTACATAATATATTTTGGAGCCATTGAAACATTCCACTTTAAATCTTTTTATGCTTTAAAAATAAAGGAGAACCATCTACACTTTTCCCCTTTACCCTAGTTCTCAGCTAAAGGCACAGAGTAAATTAAGTATGGTTTCTTGATCTCTTTCTTTACAAAGTGCCAAAAAAGTGTTTAAAACTTTTTGAACTCTTGTGAATGCCTCTAGAACCTTTACCCTGTTCACTTCAAATATGGTAAAAAAATGCTTCAACAGTATTAGCTGTGACCTGCTGACTTTGAGGTCAACATTTCTTTACTTGCAAACACAACTCCAAAATAAAATGCAGTTAAGAAGCTATGTTCCTTTACAAAGTATTCTGATCTGCCCCCTTTGTGTAATATTCTATGTCCATGCGTCAGGTATACTTCAAAAAGCTGCTGTGGCAACACATGAAATGTGTTCAAATATATCTTATATTTTTAGATCTACCTATCTCTTGTTTTCTTCTATGTAAACACCTTTCTGCCTCTTCTGAGATAGTAATTTTCATATTTGACATGCACAATAGCACCTCCTGGTTTGGCATATGATAGAGTTCCTGTGAACCTTGTCCCTCTTATTAAAGCCTAAAATATCTTCCAGGCATTGTTTTGCTAAGTGTTCTTTGCCTCTGGAGTCTTGATGACATAATTCATATCTGCTTTCAAGATCCTCACCCTAGGCCAATTACATTCTAATTGCGTGACTTTACGATTTCTTAGGAAAGGAGAAGTAAAGCACTTCATATTACATTTTTTAATAGTTTGAGGGGGAGGTGACATGCAGAAGATATAAGCATTACACGCTAACATTGTGTGGACATTTTCTTTAAATAAATGTGACAGCACAAAATCAATGTGTACTATGCATAATGGATACTCAATGACTCACTATTAAGGTTTTTTAAAGTGCTTTATTAATTTAAACATTTTATTACCTTTTGTCAGGGTGTGGGTTTGGGAAACTCTTACCGAAACTAAAAATTTTTTTGTGATTTTTTTGTGATTATTTTTTGTTTCATTTTCACTTTGTTTTATAGAAGTTTTATAAAAGACAAGGTTTTAAAGTAACCTTGTGATCAGCAAGGAAATACTGAGAAGGCATTTCGTAAAAGTAGATGTGTAGGAGGCAGAGACAAATCCTAATCCTGGAGGAGAAAACAGATTTAAACTGCAAATAAAGTGACAACTGCTCACAATAAAGGTTATAAGTGTAATAAATCTGCAGAGCAGTTTTCTTAAGACCATGGTAGAGTGTTCATCCTCTCAAGCTTTTATATTGTTTCTAAAGGTCCTTCTAATTGCCTTCAGTTTACAGTTGGAACAAACTGTAATAGGGCTGTGCTGACTTTGCAAACAGTAATAGAAATAAGTTTCATGTCCTCAGACGTTTTCTCTGATTATTAACAATCCTTACCCTGGCTGTGAACTCACCACATACACAAATGTAATAAGACAGAGAAACAACAACTGAAATAGAAAAACAGTCAAGCATTTTTATACATCATTCTATGATTATAATTTCTACTGTTTTTATGTCTTAGAACATAAAACAAGACCCTTTGTGTTTTTAGAATTTTAAGTGGCTGGATAGAAACACAGTTGTTTTGCTGCTATCTTTAAAGCGGTCCAAAATGACAAAATATAATTTTTCAATCACATGTGAGTTTTCCTAGTCGCTAAGATTTATCAGCTTAAAAAAAATCAGAACTTGTGAAAGGACAACTATACATTGCCTTTGAAAATGGTTAAAATAAATTGTTTTCCTTGATAATGTAAGAAAAATATTTACTTTATCATTTTTATGAAGGAAAAATCAATATCTTCATTTCAGAATGCATAACTTAAGTTACTTTAATTAATGCTCTTATCTAGTCTATTTGGTTAAGATATAAAAAATACTTATACAAAAATGTCTTTAATAAATATCTCCAAAAGTTGGACTGTGATAGTCACTGCTCTGCCTGTTCTCACTAGACAATTTCTCAGAGATCGTTAAGAATGGATTTCTATATTAAGTGCGAAAATTAGGAAATTAGGCCTTTTTCAGTGAGTTTTTTGAGTGAGCACAGAGCACCATGTAGAAACAGTAAAAACTAACATAAAGAATGTAAACCGAATCCCAATTTGAATTTTACACATGCTAAATGACAGTCAAATAACCAGGTGTGTGTATATATATGTGCATACACATACAGGCATGTCACATTTCACACCTAACGTGTTATGACAGGAACACTTTTATGTAAATTTGTGGGGTCTTTAGAAGGCAAAAATCTTCATCCATAATGAAAACAAAATCAACTAACACGCCACCATCACCACTACCAATTGCGTGTCTTCATTGCAGTATACCTCCAGCTTAGGCAGCCCAACCTGTTACTGACCGTAGAAAGAAATTTTTCTTTGTTTTAAAACATTACAGAAATTGTATAAATATATGGGCCTGCTAAAATCTCCATAGTAATATTCTTTCTCCTATCTCAGAGAATATGTCAAGCATATTCCTCATAACTTCCTGAATTTCAGTGGATATATGCTCAGAGCCAAAGTGACCTAAAAGCTTTCCATTTCTAAGTACAACTCATGGACTGTCTGAAGAGCTAATCAAACTGAAAGCAATGACTTCAAGGTGAAATCCTACCCCCTTAGGCTGCTTTGATTCTCATCTCATAAGAACCAGGATTTTGTTTTCTATTTCTAGTTGGGCTTTTTTTCTGGGATAGAAAAATGAGTAAGAATACTTCTACCAATACAGAAATAGGCTGAATGCTACAAATCTTATTAACAAAATTAAATTCCATAACTATACAGCTTAAGTGTTCTACAAACCTTTCAATCTTTCCAGTTCTGGAAAATTAATGCACCATGAAATAAACTTTTAATATACTCCTTACTTTTGTTTCCTTCACTCCAGGAAGTAATTCTGTATTTTATATCAAAGACAGAAAGACAACTCAGGAAAGCCCACTTTAAGAGCCTACCTACTGGAAACAAAATTGAATTTTCACATTGAGAGGGTTAAAAAATAGACTTTCATGGCAGGACTTTGCTACATCCAACTTGGTTTTTTTTCAGTATTAAGAATTATCTTTGTATTTGGTCCTTTATATAATTTATGAACTTGTTTATAATTTTATCATTTGTTATGGATCTCTTTTAAAATATAAGTCGGGAAATCATTTTCAGAAATCCTATAATATTTGATATTAGTTTAAAGGGAATGGTAGAATGGCCAAAATACGTGTATAGAGATCCAAACATGGCAATCCATGACTTTCAGATTATAAAGCAGTCCTGGATAACAGCATGTTTGAGCTATAGCAGAATTTTTTCAGAAAGTTATAAAATCCCATTTCTCAGAATAATTAAGATGGGAAGGGACTACTTGAGGTCTTCTAGAATAATTCTTCTGTTCAAGCAGGGTCACCCATACTGGTTGCCTCCATATTCTGCTTAGAAAACCTTTTTTCAGTGTTTGCACTCACAGTAGAAAAGTTTTTCTTATGTACAGATGGAATTTCCTGGGTTTTAATTTGTATGCATCACCACTTTTCCTGTCAGTGTGCGCAATAATTTGCTTCTATCAGAACTTTATATGTATTGATCAGATCCTCCTGAGACATTTTTTCCATGCTGAATCATCCCCGCTCTCATTGCCTTTCCTCCACAAAAGATGCTCCAATGCCTTTATCACCTTTGTGGTCCATTGCTAGATTCTTTCCACTACTTTCCTGCCTCTCATGCTCAGAAGCTAAGAACAGGACCCTGTATTTCAAGTGTGTCACACAGGGGCGAAAGGAGGGTGGGAATGTATGTTCACAGCCCAGAAAGACAATCAAACAAAAAAGGTGTGGTCAGAACTCCTTAAGAACTTCACAGAAGAAAATACAATGATTGTGGAATAGAGACGTAAGTCTAGAATCACTGACAAATTATCAGCAGTATGATAGGAGTGAGAAGGAAGGAAGGAAGGAAGAAGAGGCAAACCTGAAATTTTAGAAACTTTCAGTTTGTGTGATGAATAAAGGTAAGTTACTGGTGGAATCTTGGGAATGGGAGAATATGTATGTGCTAGGAAAACCCAGTCAAGACAACAATGATGCTAAATAATGGCAAAGGCCTGAATTAGATCCTTTACAGCATAGGTTTGTGACTGGATTAGAGATAACTCTAACACAGATTTGCTGAATGATGTTGCCCATACAGCAGGCCTGCAAAATGGAGACAATGGTATTCAAATCACTCCAATTAGTATGTTTATGGTTTCTAAAGGAGTTCTTTATGGGAGTGAATTCTGACAAAACTCTGGAGCTGTAATGACACAGGATGAAAAAACACAGTGTTTAAGGTCCTCAGCTTCACATTGATATTTGGTGTGATCATTCAGGATTAGGACCGTGCCTTCTAGCTGTCTGGAGATTTTAAAAAAATATTTTTAGGCTTTGTTTGTACCTCCTTATTCATTAGACACTGTTTCTTTTTAAGACATATTTAAAGCAGTGAGGAGAGGGATGCTGGGTTTGCAATGATCTTTGAGCTTTGTGTGTCCTGATGTGTATTTTCTGTATGCCAACAAGACACTTGTACATACCACAAAGACAAATGAAAAAAGCTTAACTGGGGAAGATGTGATTAAAATTTGTATTCTACTCATTATTCACCCCTCAAATGCACACGTGCCTGTGTTACAAAAATGGATGCTTCTCTGTCAGTTTTATGCTGCTTTAGAAACAGTGTGGATAATATTCCTAATTACATTCATTATATACATAGGTAAATAAATAAGGATACTCCACCAAGTATTAGGAAGATTCAGAACTAATTGGTTTAATACAGTTTACTGCTGGATGTTAAGTTTTTCTGAAAAAATCAAGGGAGCAGCTGCCCAAATACCAGCATCTGCAGCCATCTTAAACTGAAACATATCTAAGTCACAAGCATAGAGTGTTTATGTTTTCACTGTGAATAAACCCACACTATTTTCAAAGTAATATTCAGTCTGAGAGAAGTAGACCAACATTAATATTTACAAAACATGTATTTGCTGTTGGACAGGTTTGTCTATTGATCTGGTTGATAAGTGAAAACAGTTCATCTAATGTTAGATAAATTATTCTGTGACAGAAAATTTCTAACAGAAGAATTGTTGAGTAGAAAAACAAGAATGTGCTGATATATCAAGGTCTCTACCAATATTACAGCTGCTGAGTGGATAATCAGAACAGAGTAATGCAGTAAGCATCATTAAAAATTCAATAGTGAATACTCCATGGATCAGCAGGGTCTGCTATTGTCCACTGCCTCAAAAGGGATGTGCTGCTGTGACATTTTAAAGCAACATTTATTGAGGTTTTAATAGAACTCACTGTACCTGAACATTTTCAAATTCAGTTTTTGCATAGTTTCAAATGAATAGTTATTCTTCCAGTGGTTTTTAGCACCATTCCTTCATGCCTTCTTGAAATCCATATTCTAAAAGAGATTGATTTTATTTTTAACTGACATTTAAAAGTGGCAAATCTTCTTCTACAAATTGCTTGTCACTTAAAATAGACTGTTGATACTCTGTCATCAAGAGATAATGCAAGATATAATTAGTCCTTTTCAAAATTTTATGCCATTAAATACAAAAATTATACACATTAGCCATGCCTCTTAAAAAATATGATACATCAGTGCATGCAAATCACTGTGTCTTTATAAATATTTTCTTAGGAAGCAGAACATCCTATTAATACAGAACCAACCAGAAGGCACTGATCAACTTTCACAGGGTGAGTTTTTCAGTCAACCCAAATTTTCAGGTGAAATCTGGAAGAATGAAATATCAAAAATAGTATGAATCTTAAAAAACCCAAAAACCTGACTTTTTTAGAAATAAAACTGTTCCAAAGTATTTGAACTTAGATCAAAATTAATTTATCACAAAATTGTGTGAGAATTAGTGCAAAACAGTAAGCTCATTTTCAAAAAAAAGAAAAGACAATCAAGATAATTTTTATCATTGTAGTTTTAAAAGTGTACTTCAGTTTGGATTCAGGCTTCTAATATATTATAAAACCTTCCTTATCTTGGAGTTGTGCAGATATAATCGATTTTAAAATGGGAAAATGATTTTGTAAAATATTTCATTATTTTTATATGTGGAATACATAATAGATTTGAGCAAGACATTCACCATAAATTTAATTGTGAGGAAAAAACATCCATAAATCATTCAGTATTTAGTCATGATGGGTTTCTTGTCCTCTGCCTTTGTGAAAATCAAGGGTTTCATTCAAATCATTGGCTGCATCAAAATTTTATAAACTTATTGTGGAAAATTTTATATTGAAATATAGGTGAAAACGGAACTCTTGATACTATTTTGTCTCTCATTTCTTCTTTCTGTATATTCATTTTGCATATAAACATGCATATATAACTATATACATGTGTTCATGTGTATGCATGTCTCCAATGTTCTCTGAAGTACAAGCACTGCTATCTATCTAAGACCACTTTATGCAGTTGACACCTTCTCGTGAAAGAGAAATGTGCTGTAAAGTGAGCTGGTCCTAAAATGACAGCTAAAAAGAACAACAAATAGGGCCTTCAGCTTGCACATTTTAAGATTCTGACAGCATGACCTCTATTGCTGCCACTTCATAACTTTCATACAACAGTTGTCACAAAAATAGCAGAAAGATATTTTCATGATAATCTCTAGGTCTTGGTCTTGTAATCAGATCTATTCTCTCACAATGTCCCAGAGATGGCTTTTTAGGGCAGGGAACATTTCATTTTTTTTTGAGCAATCTAAAAACCAATCAACTAGACCAAATCATGGGTTCTGCATATTGCCAGTTTAGGGGGAAAGAATCCTGTAAAGTTTAATTCACTTGGTCAGTTTTAGAACATTGTGAATCCCAGTGTAAAGACTAATTTAGATATGTAGAACTGATGATAGTTGGGAATATGCCACTTTCCAAAGTTATGTAGCATAAATCCCACCTTAAAAGCGTGCCTGAGGCATATGACAGATTGAACATTGAGGACTGAATTTGTAACTAAATTCAATTCTCCATAGTTCAGCTGACTAGATAAATATCTCAGGTGTGAGAACTTTAAATCAACTATAAGAAGTATATTTTTCACAAGATCTGCTATTGAAGAAACAAGAAAAGAAATAACCAAAAGCTTTTAAAATAAAGAAATTATTGGAGCTAAAACATTTTGAACTGAATATTTTGTATTTTTATTAACCACTTGTTTTCATTTCATAAATTAATAATGTCATAGAACAGAAAACACATTAACAATAAAATTAAAATCAACAAAAACCTGAAAGTAATGCCTTTACAATTAAAAATTCCTGTAAACATTTTTTTAAAAAAAAACTATATTCTTGGAATTACCAGGATTGTAATCAGAATAAAGAAAACTCAAACTTTTAGATTTTAATCATGCTTCTGATTTGCATATATAAGGTATACTGTGACCTCACTATTTCCTATACTTACACAAATATTTCTGGAATGACATTCCTTTACTCTCTGTAGTAAGATGCATCAATATCTTCTTATTTTCACTGTGTTGGCTGCAGGAGTTGTCCCAGGATGTGTCCCTGGAGGAATCCTGAGGAAGGCTGGAAACTTTGTGATGCATTGGTGAATTTGCCTCATGTCCCAGTTTCAGAGTAAGTAGGCTTTAGCTGAAGCCAAAGTTTTTATCTTCAGATCTGCAAAGCTCAAAACGTCAAAACAGATAAATGAGGAAAAACCCTGCATCACACATGAAGAACCATGTAGGGGTCAGATTGTGCAAGACCATTTATAAGGAATACAGGCAAATCTATGCTATGGACTTACCTAGAAGGGTGTATAGTAAGTAGTGTTGTGTAATGCAACTTGAGAAAACTGTAATTATATTATTTAATTATTCATAATGTCAGCTGTCAGAATTGTGCATTCAATATGTTAAATTATGCTTGCAGTAAGGATAACTTCACTCCATCTTATGCAGCGAGATACCTCTTGTACATGCCAGCATATGATTCAGAAGTCTTCATACAAGAAAGTCCCTGAGGGCTTTCCAAATTTGACCTCATGTCACTCAAGGACCTTACTCTTTTTCACTGCTTCCAATAGCTATGGAAGAAAGGAAAGAAAATTTTTCTAGTTCCAAAAATAAATGTGATATAAAAAATGAATATAACATTTAACTTACCTAAGACATCTATATGGTACCTGAACTTCAGCTGCTGTCATATTAGTTGATTCTTTCCAGAAAATGACAGTGTGTTTTGTTTTCTTGGTATTCAAGATACACACACTCTGATGAATATGAAGTATTAGGGGTGATTATAAACACCAGTCATTTTGGAAAACACTTTTCAGCATGCCAGCAGTATACAGCTTTTGCAAACTGTGCAAATCTTTACTTTTCAAAGAGTATGGGACCTGATCCTACTAAATTCAGTAGAACTGACTTCAGTAGCATCAGCAGGACAAATACAGGAGAGCCACTTGATGTGCATTTTCATTTTGGGCCCTTTTGAAGTCACCAGTATTCATCAGCATTAAAAATGTCATTGACAGGACTCAACACGTGGTTTTCAAGAGATGTTTTCAATCTCTCAGCAAGCATACTGTTTAAGGAATAGCTCTCCCTAGTACTCCCTTTCACCTTGAGCACCACTTATGTATTTAAGTGTGATTCAGTTTGGAATGGCATACCTGCAGGTCAAAGAACAGACCGAAGGAGTTAAACCAGACATAAATCAGAATGAAATATGTGGCTCCATAGAAGGCTCAATTGGATAAAACAAACCATGTATCCACTTGTGCACAGCATGTCTCTCCCAGATGAGCAGAGCTGAGAAAACAGGCTTCATAGACAGAACAAGTGTTGTCCATTGATGTACATAATAAATCATCAGTCTGGAGAATTTGTCAATAACATGCTGCCCTAAACATCCATATGGCTGCTGCATTAGGCTCATGTTGTTGCAACTAAATGAGATCTCAACCAACATAGAATAATTTTAAAAAAAGCAGCGTAGCTTAAAGTGGCAGCAGATCAGTTTGTGAAAAACAGACATTTTATCTCCAGTTCCTTTTCAGTGCAGCTTGAGAAATGCATAGCCATTTATGAGAAAAAGGAGCACTGGTTTATGCTCAGCATGCTTATTAAAAATCTAGACAGGCATTGGGAAAATTCTTTTAACAGATTCGGACCACCTACAGTGTTCCCAAATACATAACCAACTTTGGCAATGCCCACAATGCAGCTCACTCAGGTTCATGGTGGGATTTAGCACTCAATACAATTATTTAGGGATTCTGGTTTCAGCTCTACCTCCTCATTGTGGGATGGCTGTGAGCAAGTCACATTTGTTTCGCCATTGATATTTAATATGTCTTTTCTATTTAGTCTCTGTTCATGCAGGGTGAACACGTGTGTTTGTACAGTATCTACGTTACATTTGATGGCGCCACAATACAAATAAGAACTATCGAAGAACTTCCAAGGAATATGACAGGAAAGCAAATTTCTGAGGAAGTAAAGCAGGCTGTATATTCTAGATTAAAGCAATGTTTAATATGTAAGAGAAAGTTGAAATTTATTCAGAAGTAAGTATCTGTAGCCCTCTTACTGCTTAAGATAATCTATAAAGGCCACTAATCCCTCTAAGTTGTTATAAATGTTCCTAAATTCCAATGCATTTATCACGTGGTACTTTCTGTTATAATTCATGCTGCAAGACAAGAGCAGCTAAATCAGAAATAGGTAGCATCATTCAAATTATCTCTTACAAATCCAAAAGATATAAAAATTTCATATATTTATTGTAACACTATTCACTTTGAGACAGTATGTGTTATCTCATGAATTTTATACGTAAGGAATTTCTGGGTAGAAAAGAAAGGGTTTGGTAACGAATTTTTTTCTAACACAGATGCTTCTCCACCTTTTTTATGTTTTAAGAAGTAAAGGGATAGTGGTAAGTAACTTTCAACTCAGAACTGCTGAGTTTCCAACATATTTCTTGAATGACTTGGAGGAAACAAATTAGCAGGAAGAGAGCAGATCATAACTTACCATGAAAAGGACAAAGAGAAAAGATTAACTGATTATCACTGGAAGGAACCCAAAAATTCCTTTTCAAGTACTGTATGGAAATAGAGTATGAGGAGGAAACACCAAATTTTTCAACACAAATTTAGCAGAACTGAACTCCAAAGAACAAATGGTCTCTGTGTGAAAGCAGGTTGAGCAGAATTTTCAAGTGGCCTGCTGCTGCTAATTCACACAAAGATGATTTTGTGTAATATATTGTGGAGGTAACCAGAAAATACTTAGGAGTCTAAATTTCAAACTGACTTTCAGAGGTAGCCAAGAGTTTTGTGGGCATTTAAGTCTGTTGTTGACGGGAAGTGCAGTGAATCATTGTTCATGGGTGTGATAAGCTCTTCATGAAATTAACACTTTTGTGAACAGCCCCCATTGGAAACGTGAAATGCTATATATTAGAATACAAAGACAATACGCTGCCAAGAGTAGCTCCTTTGGAAATGTTTAAGTCTGGAGGGTAGCTTTTTTCTGTAATTACGTATATATGTGCGTGTTGGAGTGTTTGTACGTGTGCATGTGTGTGTGTGTGTAAAGGCAGAGCAAGAAAGGAGGAAGACAGTAATGGAGAGGAAGACTCTTGTAAAGGCTAATTCAGAACATCTATTTAGTGGGCTCCCTAAATCATGTAAGTATTCCACAAAATATCAGCCAACTGATAGAAAATCACTAGACCAGAACAGTCCATTCTTTTCATTGTTCATGGATAATTTACCACCTAGGCTTGTTGTGGTTTTTCCTCTTAATATCTACTATTCCTGATTTCCACACTGTTGTTATTTTCATGCAATTGCATACAATTGAATTTGGAACATAAAGCATTAGAGAGAGGAAAATAAATTACAATCAGAGAAGGAAAATACAAATGGGCAAGTGAAATGTCAAAAACTATGAAACTTCTTCCCCATCCTTTTAGACAGAGCAAGAATCATAAATTAAAATTAAAAGACAGAAGAAAAGCTGCTCAATGATTCCACTTTTTTCATGCAGTAGCAATTAGCCAGTGAAAATAATTGATAGAAGACTACATTAAAATGAAAAAGTTTGGAATCTAAACTAATGTAGAGACTCACACGGAAAATACGCAGGATAACCAGAATTTCAAAATGTGTTTGGAAGAAAATTAAATATTCACTCTGCAGGGAATGAGGCATCATATCACAGATGAAAACTCAGGATAAATTCACCTTCTGAAAAATCCATCTGTAATGGAGTATAATTTTATTTTGCACTTCTGAAAAGGAAGTGTAAAGGAAAGGAGGAAGATGTTTCTAACCAGAAAAAGAACTGAGCCTATAGGACAACAGGACTGAAAAACAGACTATGAGTTATCTATTTTCTTTCTGTTTAAAGCTCTTACATTTTATCCTTCTTCCAGACAGCTAGACATATTTGCTCTGGACAGGTTTGGTTTTTTTTTTTGTTTTTTTTTTTTTTTGAGAAAGACATTGTGGACTAAAAACATCATACTATATTTTTCATTTTTAAGGTACATGCAATCCATCCCCATCACTTTGAGGTAACTTTGCTTTCCAGTAGAATGCTCCAGGTTTTAATCACAAGTCTACTTTTATTCTCAGTATGAGATCAAAATAAATACACCACCAGCGTGAACTCTTTTCTGAGAGGACAAGAGGGATTCCTGCTTGTCATAACTAATGAGGGTGATCAAAGTCAGCCAGGTGCTCGCATTGACCTGAGCTTTGATCATTTACTATACTTTCCAATATCTGAGCCTGGGATTGAGTTGCCCTAATGGCCTCTGGTTACATTAGTGGCATATGGAAGGAAAAGGGAGTAGAAGATAAGAAGAAGCAAGAAGGAGAGGGGAATGTCTAGCTATGCAGCTTATGTAAGTCTAAAAACCTGTGGGCAATTGAAGTAAGCTCATATTTAAGGCCTTTTATACACTGTACATGTAAATGTTATTGAAATACTCAGTAGGTTTTTCATGAAAGTTGGTCCCAAAGGACAATGACACAAACATTTACTCACCTTAGAGCAATTACTCAAATGAGCAGACTCAGTAGTTTAAAAGAGGTTTTGTGTGTGCAAGTGCTCTTCTAAAACCTGTGAAATTTCTGACTCCTCAAGAGAACATATTAATGCTACATTGTTGTACATTATAAGCATTTCTACTGACTTGGGATTCTTTCACTCATTGCTGGCTGTGGTGTTCATGAGAGCCACCCCTGTACAATCCCTCAGCTGCAGACTATGATGCCATCAGATGAAAAATGCTGTCTATCCGGCTAACTTTAATTTCTCATTAGTTCTAAAGATGGGTTATGTGATAGAGTTGATAGCTAAAGGCATTTGGGGAAGACTTGCTCCCATCAAGTCTGATTCACACTAAGTGAATCTTTCTGAATACAGTTTTCTTCTGTCTGTGCTAACACTTGAAAAATTTTATGTACAGCGGTAGCAAGTTTAAATGTACAGATATAATTTCTTTAGTGGACTCAGGTTCTCCAACTGCTGTGCAGATTTCAGATGTTCTCCAAGTACATTGCAGCCACAGAGATTAAACATAGCAGGTGACATTACTATATGGGCCAGAAGCTGAGATAATTATTTAATTCACATCCTAATAAAAAGCAATGAAGGAAAAAGAGGTCTGCTATCATCTTTATAAGATTCTCCTTCACAAAATTCAGAGAGAACCAAGAATGACAGTGTCCTGTTTTTCATTTCCAGAAAAGTGGAATCGTTCCTTATCACTTTAACAAGGCAGGAATTCAAGGCTGTGATTTTTATAAAAGCAAGAAATTTCAGCCTTCAAAATACCTGCACTCTCAGCACGGGAAGGTTTGTTTTTTCTGTGCTATGGCATCCCTGTTGTAAGCAAGACAAGAGAGGCTAATCAAAGTAACCTGATTCTGCTGAAAACTAGAATTCTATTAATCATTAAATGTTTTTCATTTCTTCTGGCCCCCTTATTACCATCACCATCATTTTTTTAAAAAATCCCTCTAGCTGGAATAATGCCATTGAAGATCCCAGCTAAACCAAGCAGCCACAGAGTGATCCAAATACCTATCCTGGTGAATTAATTAAAAAAAAAATATTTTACACAAAATTTATCTGTCAGTGTTTATTCAGTATAACCCTGACTGTAGAAAGCCTGTTAATAGGATATGCTAGCCTTTTCTATTAATGCACAGGCTTGGTATCTCCATTGTTCTGCACTGGTTCAGCCACCTTTGGACTGTTTGTCTCTACTGATGCTTCAGATGTCTGGCTTTCGCACAGTAACAGCTTCTAAAAGTGGAAAAGAAAGCCCTCATAGCTTCTTTTCCTCTAAACACTTGTATGTTTACACTTACAAACTTTCAATTGTAGCTGCCCTTGTAAATCAGTTCTGTTGCCAGGGGAATAAAGGAAAATTTTAATATGGAATTATTGTCAAAACAGAATTCAGCTGAGATCACACACTTTCAGTGACAACACCACAGATGAATCCATTTACAAATAGATGAATGCTGTCCAATATCGCAAATAACAATACAACGAAAGAATGTTTCTGTTTCTTTGAAGCGCCTTTACTATGGAAATGAACAACTTTAGGCTTAATTCTGCAGACAGTTCCCTTGTCGCATATTGTGTGGCCTCTGAAGCCAGAGTGCTGTATCACAAGTTGGTAATTGCATGGTGTCAGATTGCACCTCGTCTAATTCCATGTCACAGTAAATTATGGGTGTCTGGGTCCTGCAACTTGTGCGGCTTTAAAAGCCAAACTCTGCGATGGTGGTGTGTGCTAGGTGGTACTGGGGAGCTCCGACCTTGAGATGTAATTTAAGTAACTTTCAATGCCTTTACAGTAGCTGATGGAAGCATTTAGTAGTGTCACAGGCAATAGAGAGGATACAATCTCTTTTATATTTTACAAACTGGAGTTTTGCTACCAACTAGAAAATAAAGCTGATACAATGTTGTGTGGAAAGCTGGCAGGCGTAATGTCTTCCACAAACTTGTACCATGGCATTATTTATATCCTTCTGTTGGGATGTTTGTCATTTTCAGGGTTTTAAGTGGAACACCAAAAACACACAGCAGAAGCTGAATGAATTCTACAGCTCTTCCTACGTCTGTGGCTCAATTTATGTCACATTAAAGGTAGCAACACTTGTGATACTTTGTAAAAATATGTATTTTGTATCCAGGGAAATCAGAGCAGATCTGAGCTTTGTCTGTAACTTTTTTTTTTTTTTTACCCTGAACAAGGTTGCTTCAGAACTACCCTCATCCAAGGCATAAACTTTACAGTCTTTTATACATAAAAAAACCCAACCATTTCTGTGCTGTAAGTATTTTTACTCTGATGGATCATCATCATCAGAGGTCAAAGGCAATAAGACAAAGAAGCTGTTTGAATTTGGCTTAATGAAAATTCCTTAAGGTAGTTGGAACAGATATCATACTTTCCTGTGACTGCTCATGATGCTTTTTACAAGGGGAACAAGGTTCTTTGCTGCAGTGGAGGATGGGATTTTGACAGAGATTTTGTGCTTCTTGGAACAGAAATATTTTAGATCTGACAGAGAAGTAATTATTTTCTACCAAAAATTGTACTTCAGGTTTTAAAAAGCAATACTAAAACAAGTTTGGAGGTTAGCTACACGAGGAAGTTAGCTTTTATACTGACTGTCAAATTTCATTCTGAGTCAAAATGAAAACATTTAACAAGCCTGCACATTTAAAACAGTAATAAAGATCCCAAATTCCTAATCCTATGTTTCAGAGCATAAGATTTGCAATCAGTAAAAGCAGGAGAGTTCCTAAACTCTGTGAGACTTCACTCACTCATTGGTGAAAGAGTGTCCCAAGGCTGAATTTTGCAAGAAGATTCAAAAACTATTGCTATTTCCCTGAAAATTATAGTTGCCTAACAAGACTTCTAATGTCAAAAAGTTTTGAAGCTCATGAAATGGTGTCAAAAAATCAGCTCCTTCACACAGAGCCCTATCCTTCTATTAATGGCAGGTAAATTTTTCAAAAGCCATTACCTGATTTAACAGCCTAAATCACATTTTAGAGGTGACTTTAGCATTTAATAATTCAGCCTTACTTTGAAAGCAACTTGAAAGTTACATACCGTATGTTTTTGCCCTTTTGAAAATCACATCTTGTACTTAAT
The DNA here is from genome assembly GCA_013397895.1 of Origma solitaria. Taxonomy (NCBI): domain Eukaryota; kingdom Metazoa; phylum Chordata; class Aves; order Passeriformes; family Acanthizidae; genus Origma; species Origma solitaria. The sequence goes on from VZRL01001198.1 coordinate 852,708, forward strand.
GCAATCTTTAAGCCCCTTGGAAAAACTGGCTTAAAATCTTTTTTGAAAATGTCACAGTTGTAAGGGTACTTCTAAACTATGGGAGTCCGAAGCTTTCAATGCCTGCCTGGAGTATATTCTCTTGCTCTTTCCCTCCATGTTAAAGAAATACGCCTAGCAAACATTTTCCTTCTGTTCTTTCATGGAAAGGCAATGACATGTCTGTACTGGGAAAATGAATCCAAACCTTTTTTACCTGTATACAGAAATGTGTATGTGTGGAAATGAATACATGAGGACAAGGCAGAGGGGTGGAATGAATTTTAGGTTTTTAGTGCTTTTGACTGGCTGCTGAAACCAAAATGAATTTGTAAAAGGCAGAGGATGAATAGAGTTACTGGCATGATAGATTTGCCTAGTTTATCTGTAATGATATAGCTATAGTTGCAGCTATAACATTTTACCTGTTTTTTTGTGTAACACCTCTCTAATATTCACCTCACCTGAAATCACTTATGATGGAATATGAGGGAGACTATTCCATTAATAAACTATCAGTGTTTTTGCAGGGTGCATGACAGCTGCAAAGAAGAAAGCAAAAATTTGAAAACAAGTGGGTGACTCCAGTCCTGCAATGACCTTATCCATTTGCATCATGCTCTGAATTCTGAACACCCCTCTTTGCCCTTGCTACACTATTTTCTGTGTGACTGAAGATGTACATGTCTTTCAGGATAAGGTCTGTAACTTTGATTAAAGGACGGGACACACAATATGTGCGCTCGCAAGCCCGCAAGGCCAACCACATCCTGGGCAGGTTGAGATTGGATAACAGGAAGAAATTCTTCACTGTGGGGGTGGTGAGTCACTGGAACAGGTTGTCCAGAAAGTTGTGGATGCCTGTTTCCTGGAAGTGCTCAAGGCCAGGCTGGATGGGGCTCTGAGAAACCTGGTCTAATGAATGGCATCCCTGCCCATGGCAGAGGGGCTGGAACTAGATGATCTTTAAGGTCCGTTCCAACTCAAACCATTCTGTGGTTCTATGACTCTACTACCCTCTACCTTGATGGTCCTAGAGAGACCAATACAACCTTGTGGAGCACAAGGATCTCTGTGCATAATGCAGTTTTTGGTCTGGACCTACACCCTTGGTAGTTCTTTACCCAATTTTCAAATTGTGGTGTTGCTGTGCTTGTGTGTTTTTTGCTATTATTTGTAATAATAGGAACTAGAATGAAGTTTAGATAGCTGAAAAGTATAAGCAATGATCACATTTGGAAACACAGCAGGATATAACACATAAGCACTGGAATGCTACAAATGCAGTATTTAATGCTGGTCGACTGCTGTTGTGACTAGAACCAGGCTTTCAGACAAGTAAAGAGGTATTTCTTGGTATTATAGGGTCACACTCTACTGTCAAGCTTTAAGTAGCACTCTGCATTGATCTCAGTGGGTAGCTGTGTTTAAAAATTGATGGCATGACCTGGCCCTTAATATGGAATGGCACCTGAAAGGAGCATACAGATTTTGCTGCTCTCTGCACAGTAAGAAAAAGAAGGAAAAAATACAACAGGCCTCATACTATCTTGACATATGTGGGCAGGACAAAATTTTAAGCAACATTCTTAGTGTGAGCCTCAGCCTGCCTAATAACCAACACTACCTTATTTCCACTGACTTCAATGGAGCTTTGTGCTTACATCTTTGTTAATGCGTTCAGAATCTAACTACACTTGGAGTTAGATGCTGAAATATTTCCATGAAAAAAGTATTTGAAGCATCTCTAAGTATTTTGATATTGAAAAGATTTTTTGGATTTGGAAACAGAACTTGAAAAGTTATATTAATATTTCTAACTCTTCTTCCAGCTTTGAAACCTATGGATATTGCGTATCCCTTGAGCTGCAAGTTTGCTGCATTTTTCCAGTCTGAACCTCAACACTTTTCTATCAATCTTAAAATTTAAAACAAACTGTAATTGTTTATTGTTTGACCAGGGAACAAATTCTGAAAGCTTTGTCTCTCCTGATTCAAACTTTTCCATATGTTATTTATCTTGCTCATGTATTCATATGTTTTGTATAAGCTTTCATTTTTCTTTGGCAATGATCTTTTATTTTATGAAAGAGACTTAAATTCAGCTTCTCAGCCATGTTGTAATTATTTTGATCTTCCTCATTTGCTTTTCCTCATACCAACATCTGTTCATAAACTTGTACCACATAGCAAGGCTGCACATTGACTGTGAGCAAAATCCTCTCACCCCTGTTCCATTTATTTTTTTGTTTTGGTTTGGGTTTTTTTGTCTGTTTGTTTGTTTGTTTTGGGTTTTTTTTCAGAGGGGTTGTTTGGGATTTTTTTTTGTTTGTTTTTGTTTTTGTTTTTTCCTTTGTCTTACCAAAGGGTGTGATCTGGTTCAAATTACAATATGAATGCAGCATAGCAGAGGGATGTATGCAATGAAGATTAAAAATAAGTCACTGAGCTCACTGTAGCTTCCTCAATGTCAAAAAATGTGCCATTGTAAATCCGCTGGGACTGCCTGAACAATACTTGCATATTCCAGGCCTTATGTCAGGCTGATACCCATCTGTCTATTTGCTAGGCTTCGTCTCTTCTGTCCTTTCTGGTATCACTCCTCTGTTGTGGGGGAACGGGAGAGGAGGGGCGTTGAGCAGCAAAATTTCCCTTCATTTTGTTCAAAGGTGAGATCCTCTGGATACATCTCCCTGCAAGGTACTCAAACTCCACTTGCATACAGTTGTAGGGTGTTTTTGTGCTAATACTAAAAGAAAAAAGTTAACACACAACATTTTAAGGAAACTTGAGTATCACTATTTATTTGAATAATTTAAATCAGGGTCTTAAGTCCAGCTTGCGAATAAACAGTTTGGATAAATCTTAGTACAGGGGCTGAGGATTTGTGATATGCACAGCACTAAATTTGCATATAAGTCAGAAGGTATCAGGAAAGGGTAGAACTGAACTCCTGTGGTTCTGTGCCACCCTAAAGCTGAAGAGCCATAAGGCATAATTTTGAACCTCTACAGGAATGGCCTGTGAGCCACTGTAGAACACACACTCTCTGAAGAGTGATGTGGCCTTGCTCTGCCATGTCCTTCTTTGGCACTGTATCTGAGTCAGACTTTTGGGGAATTCTTTGGGGAGGGGTGATCAGTGAATTGTCCTCTCACTTGCAGAATCAAGACTGAGATCTGCGGGTGAGTCACTGTGCAAAGTTGCTTTTCTGAGAACACTTTATGATCATGCTATGGACAGAGGTGTGCAAATCTAGTAGTTGTCACTACCATTAGATTTTTAAATACTGCTGTAAACATCAGAATGCAATTTCTTTGGCTTTTTTTGCCTGCAGTAAAAAAGCAATGCATTTGTTTGTCCCCATCATTGTATAACTGACATGATCTTAAAATTATGTATCTACCACAACCACAATTGAGATATCCCCAACTCTTTTTTTTTTTCCTTCAACAATTTTGAAATTCTGCTGGATGTTTAACCAGTCATGGGTTGGTTGGTTTGTAAATACAGACTTTGAGTGGCTGGCAAACATGCATGAGCTGCTTAGGGTCTGGTTGTATCTTTTTGCTGCTGGGAGAGACAATCAGAGCATCTGCTGGTGCCTGGAGGACCAAACAAAGGATTCAATTCCCAGGAAATATGCTTTGTTGGTTTCCTGTAGGATGTTACTATCTCCACATCTCCTCTTTCTTTTGAACAAGCAGGATAAAATGTCACTAGGGGGGAACTGATAGGCAGCCAAAACCTTACACTGAACATGATTACACAAAACTGCTTTCCTTAGGAAGGCAGGAGAGGTGGGAATTAGCACTGTTCTGATGTTATGCAGTGACTGCACTTGTCACCTGATTTCAAATAGGTTTCTGAGTAGGTGCGAAATATTCCATGTCTCCTCTGAAGTTTACAGAAGTAGTTGGTATCATCTGGCACCATTCAATTTTTTTTGGGGTGGGTGGGCCAGGAGTGGTAACGCAGAGCAGTGGTGAAGTGGAATAAGCCTCTGCGTTTACCGAAAGCGTCTCTATGGCTGAAAGAGATCACTACGGCAGGTACAGCTTTGGTACTGCACAGGCAGACCTTTCTCCCACCCGTGCTGGTGGAAGGAACAAACACACACTCACCCCAGAGCTTTGGATAGCTCGTGCGTTACCAGAGACAAAGAACTCAGAGGGCCCAGTCGCATGGAGTTCTGAAGATGGCTTACTCTCCACGGTGTCCAACAGTGAAAGAGACTGAATGACCCTGAGTGACCATGGATATAGAGATCCAGGGCCAAGAGGGTTGGGGAGAAGGCAGGGAGATAAAACAACAACCAATGTGGAGAAGGGAGGGGCAGAGTGAGGGACCAGGTCAAGGCCAATCAACACAGGAGGATTAACATAATCTAGGGAGAGACCATCCCAGGGGGTATTTCACACCTCAGAGCTGTCCCCACACTGTGCCTCTGCTGCCTTTGGACCTCTCGGTTCCTCAGTACTCTTGAGATGGTTGAGACCACTGCAGCAGAGTAGGGGGTGATGATACAGATAGAGCTGCTCAGCTTTATAGCTGAAATATGCAAAAGAAAATATCTACTCCTGTTGGGCAAATTATTTGCTTAATGTATACAGCACAGTCTTCTAAATTGTCTCTAAATCACTATGTGACTGCCTAAAGTCTTATGCGACTAAGAAATTGATGACCTAGTCAGCTATGTGATAGCTGTCTTTGGCTTTTCTTATGTCCCTACACTTGCAGATACTTGGTGCAAGCAAAATCACAGGATTTGGAAATGTGATTTGTGCAGTGCAATGCCTGTTGTTAGCCTGTCCTCTGATAAAAAATAGTAAGAGACATCTCTCGTCTTCTCCCTGAATGGCTGCTTAGATGTTTGTTCTCTGACTGGCCTCATGCCTCTTTTTTCTTGGTTCACAATGGCTTATTTTCAGTAAAAAAGGTAATAATATTTTCAATGTAAACACAGCCACTATCTGTCTTCTCTGATTTTTTTTTTTTTAAGTATTAGAAAAGTGTGTGATCTTATTTTATCTATGTTATTTGCACAACAAAGGCAAACCTGCCCTGTCTAATATGTTTAACACCTTTTAAGAGAGTGCAAAAACTGTAAACTCAGGCAAAAAAGGTTTGGAAATTTAAATTTCTCACTTTGTGGACAGTCTACCTCTCTCAGTCTTTCAAGAACAATCACTGCTCAATTAAATACTATATTTAGGAAAGAAAAAAACAACTAAATAACAAAAACCTCAGATTCTGAAAATTAAATGAGCAGTGATATCTTAATATACAGTTCAGAATCATACAGCAAAGTTCTAGATAGAAATGAAAGTAATACTTATTCATGTACTATGTCCTTTTTTTCTCTTTATGTAGTTTTTCACTTTTCATGTACACATTGTTGATTGTCCAGCTATTTATTGAAAAAGGAGCTTAGATTCCTAATATGCTCAAGATGAATGGTCCAGTTGGGACTGGATACTTGCTCTGGAGGTACTGTGACACTTAAACAATGTGAGCAATCGTTTACTTGATTTGTGAAGTCAATGAACAAAGACAATTTCTTGGTATTGTTTAACATTCTTTTCTTAAACATATGACACTATAATTTATCACAGAACCTTGTGGATAAAGTTAGGCAATAGCAAAAATGTAATTTTACAAATGCACTGGACACACCCCAGCCATCAGGAAACAACAACCCTCCTATGTTTATTTCTTCTTCAACAGTGGTTGTTGCTTCTGAACAATGTCTACTTTTCTCAGCTACACGTATTTTCCTCATGCTACAAAATGTGAGATTTATGGGTTAAAAGCTCATACACCATATCACATGCAAGTTCAAGCATTTTAGGTAACAAAGAGCCACATGCAGGGTCGAAACAACAACCTTCTTTGGAGTGAAGACTGAATATACAATACTTCTACTGAATGGCTGCCTGCCTCATTGCTGTAGGTACAGTAATGCCTCCTGTACTCTACAGCTGATCTTCAGTCTACTGCAGAGCTAAAATGCTCATATAGTGTGCCATTATTTCCTTAGCCAATTCTTGTACTTACCTTTCTCTGCTTTTACTTCCCAATGTTGTACTGTGCATTTTAGGAATACTTCAGTGCTGCACATCTGAAAGAAAATTATCTCAATAGAGTGTTTAAAATGTGGTTCTCAACCAAGATTTTAAAAATTGAGCCCAAAGGAATGGGATGAACAGAAATAAAATTCTGGTTTTGCACTGATGGAAAACTGCTGTTCTGTAATTCCCATTTTCGTCTACTAAGATATCATAATTTACATTTCTATTTGCCTCTTTTTTCTTTTCCTAGGGCCTTTTTTTTTTATTTTTAGAAGGAGGAAACAACATTTCTTTTTCTTATGGCTGTTCTGGGACTATCTAATGTCAAAATATTGTATATTTCAACAGAAAATTGCTCATCTCTCACACAAGAAAATGTTTTCTGCATGTGGCCTTATGGTAACTAATAAGAGAAAGGTATTTTAAGCCATCTCACAGATCTCAATGTTACCACTCCCATATATCATCCAGATTCTGTATTATTTATTAATATTTCTATACCCTAATTCATGTCATTGTATGGTAAAATACTGCTTAATTGTTTTTCAGAATCTTGTCAAAATAGTATAAAATAGTTGTATACCCTATTTGCCACTTCCTAATGCATTTATACTCTTAATTCAGAGCAGTGTTTTAAGAGGAAAACATCAGAATTAACACATGTGGTTTATTACCCCAGAATGCTGTTTCCTGACTTACTGTCAAAAGCTAGAAAATACCCATCCATGTATGTGGGTTAAATCCACAATGTGTTCCGGTGTTTTCTTCTTTTCAAGTGCAGAGAACTAGACACATACCTATGTGAGAAACCAGCATTGTGCCAGTTTTAGTCTCTGCTTCTTTGAACAAGTAAAAAGATGGTTTAAGAGGTGATAAAGACTGTTTTCCATGGTAAATTGTATTGAGGAAAATGTAGAATGAGTGGCCACTGCCCCATATGGTGTGTAAAACTCTCAGTATGCCATTGAGCTATGTCTCTGGAAGATGTATGGCAATATTTTCATCTAAGATTTTCACTCAGGGCTTCCATTTTCTCCAGTATTATGTACACTCAGAATTTTTGGAAACAGAATTTCTGTTTCATTGTCTTCTATATTTTCTGTATGTACCGAATGTTTCAGCCCACCTTGGTACTGGCTCATTAGAGCAGCACTAGTTGAGTTCACCATACTGAATTAGAATAGAAGCAGACCTCTAAACTGTGTGAGATTTTTCCATTTTAATATATATTTGAAAGTCTTAAAAGAATATCATGTATGTGTTCTATTATAACTATCACAAAGATTTTAGATTCAGCATTTTGTTTTTAAAGAGCACCATGACTTCCTTCTTTCTACTGGTGTTATTTTAATATACTGAAAACATGAATGTTGGGACAAGGAGAATTAAGAAATTAATTCTGTGAACAAAACTTAATGTAATATACACTCTCAGTGAATCCACAACTAAGCAAAGTATAGATAATTGATATTCTAGTTTATGCAAGAGGTAGCATGCAAAGTCACCTTTCTTTCACTTGCTAATGTCAGAGTTTTCATGAAAATTCAATATTACAAAAAGCTGTTCACAAAATACCTCAACTTCTAAGTGGTAGTACTGCTATTATTGAGCTGCTATTTGTAAGAAAACCAAAATGCTGACTTAACAATGTTTCTCCAAGTATACATTTCACATGCTGCTTTTACCTACAGTATTGAAATGGAGCTGACATAAGGACATAGATCATTCCAAATCAAGGAAGGTTTTCCTGAGGATATGTAACAAGACATTTTAAATTTCAGATTTTAAGTATCTTTCTCTTGTAAAATTCAAACATACAGAAAAAAAAAATCTAAATTTATATTTTAATGTCATGCATTAATTATATACAAAGAACCAATAAATTTTTTTTTTAATTAATTTTTTTAGTCATTGTGATCTTGATACACAAAAAACCCCTTATCAGAATGCATAAATATATTATCATTTCACCTTTCTTTGGAAAAGATAAAATTATTTTTAGTTTGCTTTTATAGTATGTTCAGTTGGAATTTTCAGTTTATTTTTACCATTATCAGGACAATACCTAATTTTCCACATGAAAAAATGACGACTTTATTTGCAGCTATTTAAAATACTGATAGTTTGCAAAGCACATTTTGGTAAGATATTTTATAGGGAATGTTATACATTTCATTTTCTGCTTGTGTTTCTAATATCCTCCTTACAAATATTTGATATCCGAGTTTAATTATACTGTAAAAGAAAATCCTGTATTTCAACATTGTGCAATTTACTTTTAATTTAACAAGCACATATATATGAAATATCTTTAGCAGAATCATGTAAATTTGTACTACATCAATCTTTTGTGTGTTTGTACCACTTTCATCACTTAAAAGAGAAAAAGGAGGCTGTTAATTTTTGAAGACATAAAAATGAAACATATTTTTTGTTTCTAATTAATAAACTTTTTAGATGGCCAAACTGAGACATTCAGACTGAAGTGGCTCATGGCAGATTGAGCATTTCCTTAGGGATACTTCTCTTTTTATACTATGGGCATATAGTGAAGAGGGCTAATGTCAGAATTCTTTCTTTCTGGTGAAGATAATGAAATGGGATCAGGGCTGTTTCTGGTTTGTGGGGTTACTGCAATGCACTGGCTTTGGCTGGGGTAGAGTTAATTTTCTTCACAGTGGCTGGTGTGGGGCTATGTTTTGGATTTGTGCTGAACACAGAGTTGATAATATAGAGATGTTTTTGTTATTGCTGAGCAGGGCTTACACAGAGCCAAGGCCTTTTCTGATTTTTGTGCTGCCATGCTGGGGAGGGGGCTGGGGGTGCATGGGAGTTTGGGAGGAGACACAGCCAGGACAGGTGACCCCAACTGACCAAAGGGATATTCCAGACCATAGAACATCATGTTTAGTATATAAAGTGGGGGAAGAAGGATGAAGAGGGGGGAACATTAGGAGCGATGTTGTCTGTCTTCCCAAGTCACCATTACATGCAATAGGGCCCTGCTCTCCTGGGGATGGCTGAACACCTGCCTGTCCATGGGAAACAGTGAATTCATTCCTTGCTTTACTTTGCTTGTGTGAGCAGATTTTGCTTTCCCTATGGAACTGTCTTTGTCTCAGCTGATGAGTTTTCTACGTTTCACCCTTCCAATTCTTTCTCCAGTCTCACTGGTGGGGGACTGAGTGAGTGTCTGGGTGGGGCTTGGCTGCTGGCTGGGGTTAAACCACAGCACAATTAAAGTTATACTGCTGTACTGGTGTCAGGGAAAATGCTGGCTAATGGGATCCCTTGAGTACAGGGTCCGGTGATGGAGTGAAAAAGAGGCACAAGAGTAAATAATATTTAAGATTTAGTGTTTTCAATCCTTCTGTGAACTCTTTTGAATTGTTGACAATGTGGTACTGATTATGGAGTAACAGAGAGACTGTGGCGCTGCATTGCAAAAGAAATATTAAATCTACTTCTAGTTATACACTTCAGAGTGAGCATGGAGTAGGAGACAGCTCTGTAAGGTTTAGCTGATATTTAAGATCAGGACCCAAATTACATAGTCCTCATATCTCCCAAAATATTGAATAGAAACAGTCATTTCAGGAAGGAAGAGTCAGATTTATAAAGTTTGGATCCACAGTTGGTCTCATTAACACTTTCTGCAGCTGCCACAATATCTGTACTAATTTTAAGTGGTCTGGAATGAGGCTATAGATGTCCATTTTATTGTCTAACATAAAAGCTTTCTGACATCAATGAATATGTCTCCTGCCTAATAACTCAATTATTATTTTTTAGTTCTTCATTTGATCCATGGTTCTGCTGTACTCTAACTATGAAAAACATGGAATAGTATTTTTTTTTTCCTTTTCCCTTGAAGGAAGCTAGTATTCCAAATGTGAGCATTTTAAGGGGCACATTTATGTAGCTAAATGCAAAATTGCGTATTTTAACGCTTAGAAGGCATTTTCAAAACTTTTCTGCACTGACCTATGCTGGTTTTTATTGACATCAGTGGAAGTTCTACCATCAGCATGAACAGAAAGAATACATCCCTAAAAGCTTTTCAAAACCTACTCTGTAGCTATATTCCTAAGTAAGACAGAAAATACAGCAAAGCAGAATCATGTTTATACTAATCTCTCTTTCTACCAAGCTAGTAATGCAAAAGACCTTTAAATAAGTACAAATATAAATTACAACGTTTTTTAATTCCATTCTCCTTCTATATCACCATGTAGATTGCACAGCAAAAGAGGAAGCTTAAGATAAATGAAATAGCGATCCACAGGGACTCCATATTTTTATGTCACAACAATCTGAAATCGCTACTCTGAAAAATCCAGTTCAGAAGAGTCTGAAAGTATATATTTAAATGTGAGGCTATGCTCATCTCCATGAGACAGGACAGTTTAGGTGTTTTGTTTCAATGCAAGACCAAGGAGCATACACCTTGCTGTGGACTTCCTGTAGCTGTACCCAGCTGAACAGATAAATTCCTATAATCAATTTGACTCAGCAGTCAAACCAGATGGGAGATGCCTAGTCAAGTGCTTGTTTTCTGTGATGTCAGCTATAAATAACAACAAACTTGAACTGTACTAGACCATCTAAACTTGGTTAGAGCTCATTACTCCAGATCCTTTTTTGGCTCTTATTTAAGCTGTATCTGCTGAGAGGTTAGCTGGGTCCCAGTGAATGCCAAGTGAGCATTCTTAGAAAAGGCATTTCTTTTCAACTGAAAGTCTCCTGGCTAGAGGGCTAGTTTAGCACCTGCATTGGGTTTACATGGCAAGATTTTGGCAGCAGAGGGCTGCAGGGATGGCTTCTTGGAGAAGAGACCTGAAGTTGCCCCCATAGTGAACAGAGCCAGTTCCAGACTGCTCCAAAAGAGATGCACTGCTGCTCAAAGCTGAACCAGTCAGTGACACCAGTGATGTCTCTGTGATAACCTAATTAAGAAACGGTAAAAAATGATGCATAACAGCTCTGAGGGATGATAGAGAAAAGGTACACTGAGGACACCGAGGTCAGGTAAGAAGGAGTGGGAGGACGTGCTCCAGGAACCAGAGCAGAGATTCTCCTGCAGCCCATGCAGAAGACGATGATGAAGCTGGTTTTCCCCCCATACAGCCCATGGAGGACCATCGTACCCACACCTCATCCCGTGGAGGATTTCATGCTGGAACAGATGTTATGTAACCTGAAGAAAGCAACAGCCCTTGGAGAATGCATGATGGAACAGACTTTCTGGCAGGAACTGCAGTCCATGGAGAACCCCTGCTGGAACGATCCATTCCTGAAGGACTGCACCCTGTGGAAAGGACCCACCCTGGAGCAGCTCTTGAGGAACTGCAGCCTGTGGGAAGGAACCATGTTGGAGCAGGGGAACAGCAGAAGGAGAAAGGAGCAGAAGAGACTAATCATCATGGACTGAGCACAACCCCCCATTCCTTGTCCCCCTGCACCACTCGGAGTGGAGGAGGTAGAAGGGTCAAGATTAAAGCTGAGTCTGGGAAAAGGGTGTGTATATTAAGTTTTGTTTTTATTTCTCACCATCTTACTTTGTTACTAATAGACAATAAATTAAACTAATCTTCCCCAAGTCACGATTGTTTTCCCCGTGATGACAACTGGTGAGTGATCTCTCTGTCCTTATCTAAACCCACACAAGGGTTTTTGTCTTATTTTTCCCCATCTTATTCTGAGGATGAGAGTGGCTTGGTGGGCACATGTGAGCCAGGCAAGATTAACCCACCACAACACCATATTTCAGCTGCAAGCAGGCACAGTCTGCAAATGAACCTGTATTAATTAATCTTGAGTGAATAATCAACTGGGCTCCTTGTGTGGCCCTTTTCGGTTAGGCCAAAGAACAGATGCACATTCTGAGCCCTTTGATGCACTGAATCTTGTTATTATCTTTACAAATGCTCAGTGCATCAGGAACACAACAGGGATCTGATTATTTTCCCCAGGAACAATCAAGGGATTAGTGGAATATAGACGGAGATTGAATCTGCATGGAAAATTGTCCATGCTGCGTTCTATTAGAAGGTGCTGTTGTGCAAAATTTGTTGCTAATCATGTGGCAAAATTACAAGACACTGCAGAAAGAAGAAACTAGTAAACAGAATAATAAAAGTAATTTTAATTATTAAACTTCAATGTTATAAATTATCTGCCATTCATTACTGCCACAAATAAGTATAAAAAATTGAAAAAATCCATATGCTCCATGCACTATAATTTAATTTTGCATAATAAATTAGTGTAGTGCAGAATGTTTAAAAATATGAATAATCACCAAATTACTATCCATTTTCAACAGGCAGTGTCTAAATTTTAATACAGACAGCTATTACAGTTACCCTATGCTTTATGTTGACTGAAGCACAATAAAACCTTGAATGGGTATTTTAGACACAGTTCCAGTTATCAGCCACTAATGATGCTAAGTGATGAATTGCTACATTTTTAATAGAACAATAAGAATCCAGGGTTTCCATTATCTTTCTCGGAATATTTTGCATGCCCACTATTGTTCCTCCAATTAGTCAATAACAAAGAGGATCTGTTTGAAAAGATATACCAAATGATGACTCATAGGTGACAGGTAATTGCCCCCATATTGCCTGGGAAGAAATGCCTCCTTGATGTTGGTTATGGTTGTTTTCCATAATTTTTCTCAAGGCAGTAAGGTGATGCTGTCCCTTTAGCGCAAAATTTTTTTTATTAAATAAATTTAGATAACGTAAGCACAATGAAATACTTTCTCTTAAAGCTTCTAGGTCCCTATTGATCTAGATTTGTAACTTTCTATTGCTATTAGTGAATACCCTTCTGAGTTAAACCTCATTATTCACATTCCTCCAAAGTGGTAAAACTCATGTCAATAAACATCTGTTTCCTTAGATGCTTTATTCTTCATAAACAAACAACAGGGAATATACTAGTTCATCATAAAGTAAATTATTTTATAACTATCATTATCCTGCTCACAAATGCAAAGGTTTACAAAGACTATTCACAGGCTGAAAGTGGAAAAATAAAACAGTTCCGTATTGCAAAAATGATAGATTAAATTGAATAATCTAGAGACCTCATCCAATACCGGTAATCATGGCATTCTATTCATAGGACATATTGCCATGGGACAGTATTTCATCCCAAAATAGCACAGATGGAATCCTGGGAGAATTTGAGGAATATGCAGAATAGAGTCTTCAGCAAATTATTACCTGTTTGTTTGGTTTTTTTTTCTCAGAATGTCTGTCATGCTAGAGATACTTTTTACTTCTTCCTAACCAAAGGTCTGAGGTTTTTTGATCTTACTGAGACAAAACATATGAGACCATTGAAGTGCTGTCGCTAAGGTCTTGTCAATATTCAGACTAAAGTCTAACAAGTCATTCCTAGGATACAGAGCACCAGTTAAATATTTCATTGACTGCAGAGTACAATTTGTTGGAACATAAAGGGAATCAAACACAAGGGATAAGCTTTATGGTCTCAGTTCCCAAGATGGTCTTTTGCACTATTTTCAGTGGCTTATGACTACTCCAGACCCCATTTGTATTTGATTCTTATCTTCCCAGCTGATTTCAATGTCCACTCCAAACTCCATTGCTTAAGAGTTCACACAGAAAGTTCTTTTACTCAAATTAAATCATAATAAACAAACTTTTTAAATGTACTAAGATTGAGAGACACCTGTAAATTATTTCAGAAGGACCTCGGCACACTGAATGACTTGACAATGGCAGATGGTATTCAGTGTAAATGTAAAGTTACAGATGTGGGGAGTGTCTTGGTTTAAAAGACGGGTGTCTGCGAAGGAAGGTGGGAGTCTTCCTTAGAATAGGGAATGTGAACCCCCTTCCCTCCGAATTATTATAACTTTGGAATCAAGGGCTTTCAGGCAAACATACGGGAAAAGGAATAGCAGTTCTTTACTAGTATCTATAATGAGGCAAACAATCAATAACAACAAATAAAAACCGGAATAAACCCGTTGACAGATGTCCCCTGGGCTGCCAGGCACTTTCCTGTTTGGTGCAGTCACAGTCACAGGCAGCAGGGGCTGTTGGCTGTTGGCTCCTGGCTGGGCAGGGCAGGTGCGATGACTCCCATGCAGCTGCAGGGGGCGCTGTGGCGCGAGGTCAGGTCTGTGTCACGTGGGTAATGGCGGACGGGCTGGCAGGGATGGTGTGCAAATGGATGGGCTGGGCAGGGATGGACACAGCAGGACGGCCTGGGCAGGGATGGTGTGCAGATGGACGGGCTGGGCAGGGATGGCGTACAGCAGGACGGCCTGGGCAGGGATGGTGTGCAAATGGATGGGCTGGGCAGGGATGGTGTGCAGATGGACGGGCTGGGCAGGGAGCTCAGAGCAGGGAGATGGAGTGGCAGCGTGGGCTCACCCAGGCTAGCCAGCAAAAAGATGGCAGGAACTGTGCAGCTGTAGCAGGAGGGGGCGCGGGGCAGTGGCAGATGGCCCCCCCTTTGTGGCAGCTGCAGGGGCACCCGAGAAATGCTCCCTCCAGGAGGGGAAAAGGGGGTTGGAATTCTATGTCCCTTTCCCAAATGAAAGCTCACCCACCAGCTAGAGAAAGCAGTGCAGAGCCAGGCTTTTTCCGCAGTCACAGCCAAAAGCAGGCAGCTGTTTTTTCACTGCTCTCTCCTCCAAATCCGGCGGGCAAGTGAGAGTTACCGATGACCAGGTCACTCCTCCCCTTGCCACACCCAGCCAAGATCTTTTCTCTCTTTTGTAAGAGTAAATGGTCCTTAAATACCTGGTCGTTGATTACCTAGCAACAGAATGGGGAAAAATTCCGCCCCCCTCCCCAACCTTCAACTGGGAGAAACAGTCCTATTTTCTTATATGAAGTAATGAATTCTATGCCGACAAACATAAACTGTTTTGAGTCCTGATCAATGACGGTATGAAAACAGCTCAGTTCTTGGCAGCATTCAAAAATCAAATAAAATGTTACAAATTATTAGGAAAGGAATAGAGAACTAACCAGAAAAGATTACTGTGCAGCTGTATAAATTCATGATCAGCAAAGCTGGTCAAATGACAGTTGGTTTAACGACAGTTTCTTGATGGTGGGCAATAATATAGGATGGAACTTTTCATCTTGGGGAAGAGGTGACTAGGAATTCTACAGAGATCATCAGTGACATGAAGGAGCATGACAGGGAGTGACTGCTTTCTGCCTCTTTCACTAAAAGAGCAAGTGACCATCAAATTACATCACTGAAAGCCAAGTCCAAACCCTAGAGGTGGAATTAATTT
Source organism: Origma solitaria (assembly GCA_013397895.1). Classification (NCBI taxonomy): domain Eukaryota; kingdom Metazoa; phylum Chordata; class Aves; order Passeriformes; family Acanthizidae; genus Origma; species Origma solitaria. Next base: position 868,092 of record VZRL01001198.1, read on the forward strand.
CCACAGGAAGATGTGTAAACTACTAGAAATACGTGTAAGACTGGTTATGTCTATATTTCAACCATAAAATACATGGGAAAATCTTTAAATGGAAAATTGTTAGTGGCTGGGAGGATATTACCATTATATATATTTGTTCTGTGCTTTTCCTTCTCTAGATGAACTGGACTAGTTGGCTTGTGTGTTTTTCTGTAATATTTGGTTTCTAAGACAGGTCCTTTTAGAGTTCTTTAAAGATTTGTTCTGGTTTTCATAAGTGTCAATATTAATAAATGGATTTTGTGACTTTAGTCATCTTGGAGAGAAGGGTATGATACTGGTACCCTCTATGAAAACAGGGATGGAAATTCTTCTGGTCCTTTATGACATTTTCAGAGTGCCCAGTTCTTTATCCTCATCTTTGTATTTCTCCCTCTTCTCACATTTTTAAACGAAGGAACCTGAGGCAAAGCTTTGATTTTCCTGAATCCTTCTTTATCTTCCTATGAGTTTTCCCTATGGGAGTCAAGCATGTAACACTTACCTTATTATTTCATTTGGAATAACCTGAACTGGATTTATGTACACCTTGAAATGTACTCTACTTGCTCCCACAACACTGCTGGATAGACATAATATAGCAGTGTGCTGCAGGGAGGCAAATGACTTAGGCTGTGAATAAAACAAATTGTATTAACCCAGGGGCATAGCAAAGAGCATTGTTTTAATTACTACAGAAAGGACTGTACAGGAATGATTTACAGTAGGGCAGTCTTACAAATGGTTCGGCTGAGAACACAAGGTGGTGCTATTTACGCTTAACAGAGCAGATGTACAGCGCTGGCATTAGCCATTCCCCCCATCAGCTTCCCATGGCTTTGGACTAGGTTGGAAGTGCAACTGAGCCCCATTGTCCTCCAGATGTGCAGGTACAAGCTATGAGGGGACATTTCCTTGGCAACAGCTAGATAGCCAAGGAGTTCAGCTCGACTGGAAGGGCATGTTAATTTGTCCTTGTCATCTCTGGAAAGCAGGACAGCAGCACTAGATGTTTTGCTTCACCAAGTACCACAGGGAAATTTAGTATTATGAGAAATGACACACTTGGCTGTTTCTGGATAGAAGGAAGTTAGAAGCTAAAGCAGCAAGTACTTACTCTTTACTATTCCCCAGATTAAATAATTGCCTTAGAAGGATTGAGGATACCAGGTGGTGTGGTAGACAGCTGATATTTTGCTTTTTTACCAGCTTGCTCTGTGAAGTCAGGTTGTGCTTTCAGTTGTAATTAAGCAAGGTCATTATCAAGTGTAACATAATAGCTTCTATTCAGCTGGGTGAATCACTTTGAAATTCTCCATGGATGGTAGATCTCCCACTGCAACTACTTTATTGAAAAACTGAGGAAATAATCGTCCAGAGAAAAAGCGAAATGTTATTATGAGTGGTGCTTGGAGGGGAATGGGACATTGCTAAAAATTGATTGTTCTACTGAAAATAAGCATGATCAAATCCCTGCATTCATCAACTTCATTTTTCTGGAGTGTGGTTTGGTTTTATAGATTGAATTTTTTCAAACAGTCTTTATGCCTTCAGCTGCTTGTTTCTAGATCTTTGCTTCACAAGACAGTTCTGTTGCATCCATCAGTTCTCTACCTATCTGTAACATTTTTATTCTGAAAAGCACTGAAAGATTTATTTGGTTTGCATGGCCAGGTTTTCTTAGCTGTGGCTGGGACAGTCATGGTGTTGGGTGGGAGCTGTAGGAGTGGCTTCTATGAGAAGTTGACAGAAGCTTTGCTCATGTCCAACTGAGCCAATGGCAGCTGCTCCAAGATGGACCTCTTGCTGGCTGAGGCCAAGCCCATTGGTGATGGTGGTAGCACATCTGGGATAACAGATTTTGGAACGAGGGTAAAAAACCTGTGCAACTGCAATCCAAGAAATGAGTGTGAATGTGGGAGAAACAGCTCTGCAGACACCAAGGTCAGTGCAGCAGGAGGGGGTGGAGGTGTTCCAGGTGCTGGAGCTGAGATTCCCCTGCAGCCACTGGTAAGGCAGCTGTGCCCCTGCAGCCCATGGAAAACCAAGGGAATGAAGAGATCCACTCTATGCCAGTGCAGCTGGAGAAGGCTCCTGGCAGGATCTGTAACCCACAAAGAGCGGAGCCCATGCTGGAGCAGATTTTCTGGCAGGACTTGTGACCCCACAGGGGACCCACACTGGAGCACCCTCTTTCTGAAGGGATGCACTCCATGGAGAGAGTGCCCACCCCAGTGAAGAACTGCAGCCCATGTGGAGGACTCACACTGGAGTAATTTGTGGAGGACTGTCTCCTGTGAGAGGGACCTCACACAGAACAGGGGAGGGGTGTTACAAGTCCTCCCCCTGAGGAGGAGGGGCAGTGGATGAACAGACTGCAACTCTCATTCCACTCCAGTACTGCAGGGGAGGAGGCAGAGAATGCAAAAGTGAATTTAAGCCTGGGAAGGAGGGAAGGGTGATAGGAAAGTGTCTTTGAGATTTGGGTTTATTTCTCATTGTCTTACTCTGATTTGTTTGTTAACAAATTAAACTGATTTTCACAAGTCAGGTCTGGTTTTCCTGTGGTGGCAACTGTTGAGTGAACTCTCCCTTTTCTTATTTCAGCCCATGAATCTTTTGTTATATTTTCTCTCCCTTGTCCATCTGAGGAAGGGAGTGATACAGCTATTTGGGTTGGCACCTACAGAAGTTTAGGATTTCCCTTTAGAAATCCTTAATTTCAAATGGTTATTTCAAGTAATGTCCCAGAAAATAGCTTCCTGATTTTTGATTCCTGACAGTACTAGGCAACTGAAATTATTTCAGGAAAATCCTGCAAGTAGAAAGTTCCGTTCACTTTAGCATGTGTATGGAAAATTTTCCTCCTCTACAAAGAAGAAGAAAAAAGACCACAGAATTCTTTTACAATTTTTTTTTAAGGTGGTGGGTGTCCTGACAGAGTTGCTGCAAGTAATTCCTTCTTCCCATTTATTTTCAAGAAGCCAACAGGTTAAATTAAATGTTATGGGAACCATGGTCTACTTGTGTGCCGTTATGCTTTATGGAGTTAAACAAACCATGTGAATTCAGAACTTTAATTAAACTCAGAAAAAATAATGTTTTTGGAGTGTAATGGAATAATCAAAAACCAAACTATTTTCAAGAATAAGTACATATTTATTGTAATTTTTTGGTCCCATTTGTATAGCTTAGTGTTCTAATTGGCTGTCTCTTTCAGCAATTTAATCTTCTGTGTAAGAAAGTCAGAGTTAAGGACTGTTGTATGTATCTTTCTTTAACCTAACTAAAGTGGCAATTCAAGAACAATCTGCATCTTTAATCAAGGTGCTGGTCTCTTCAAGAGCGTGATTATGTTAGTTTGCAAGGGCTAACTACTGACAGAAAATGTAGAAGGAATTCAATTATATTCGAACAGGTTGTTTCCAATCTTCAGGAATTAGGAAATGAAGCAGGGGGGAATATTTTGTCTCAATGGAGTTATGACTAAAACTGGTGGAAGACTAAGGCAAGGCCTATCAAAGAACCATAGGCAGCAACATAATTTAATCTCAAACTGTTTAGGATATTCTGTATTTCATATTGAAAGATACATGATCTTATCTCACCCATAAAAGATTTTTTCATTTGTTTCTTATTTGTTCATTTTCTTCAGGTGAGAGTAGTCTAAGAGAGAAGTGCCTTTGGTTCACTGTAACTGGAAGATCACATGTCAAAGATCTGGTAGTAAAACAAATTTTTATCTCATGTACTGTGCTTATTTAGAAATAACTGCAAGAAATAAATGGAAAGATTCATAGCCACTACACAATATTTGTATCATCCATGACAAAACAGTTCATAAATAGAATCAAAGTATTGTATAATATTTTCCAGATGTTTTATATATGTTATGTAATGGCAAATCTCACATCTAAAGGGTAGAGCAATTTTTTTTGTCACTTTCATGTGTACAGACAATGTGGTTGAATAAGTTTATCTCTCTGGGTGGAATCATCTTGAAATGTGAAGTTAAATTTTAACTCAGCATAATGGATCACATCCTGTAGAACGTGTACTATTTAGTGCCATAAATCATGAATTATTCTTCTCCTTCTAACTTGCTTTATTTTTGCTCATGTAAGTCCTGTCCTTCTGCAAGCCAACCCGAACTATAGCTATATGCATTTTAATTGGTATTTTCTTCATTCTATAAATTATAGGTGATATCCTTAAAAGTTTTCTCAAATGCTAAAGAACAAGGAACATTGAAATCTGGTGTGCAACTTTTAATACTTGTTTGAATTCTCCCATGCAGTGACTTAAGGAACTTCTTTCCTAATGAATATAGGTGCAGGTTTATTTTCTTGACTCCAAGAGGGTGCAAGAGATCCATCCAGGATACAGAGAGAATGCAAGCATCTTCTAGGAAGTGAGCATCCTGATGGTGACTGAGTGAGAGAAAAGTCCAAGTGGTTTTGCTCTTCTGAAAAATGACCACATATATATATATAACTGTTAAAAATAATTCAGTCTCTTACCTCAGATGGACCAATACAGCCCCATAAACTAAAATAGTTACACAGTTTCGTATTTTTCAACATGCTGCACTCACAGAAGCTGTGCTGTGTGTATGGAAGGATTATAATCCATGAGATAAAACTTCACTCTTTCCAGTAATGAAAGACAGTATGGACAAAGGTAGAAAAATAGACTTCTGCATAATTCCAATCTATGTGAAACAGTTTATTTTATATCTGTGTTTCTTTCTCAGGCCACTACTGAGGAGGGAGGTGATTTCTACTTCCCATTTTGTACAGTTTCAAACACCAAAAATCTGGACTGTACTCATTTATTTCAACTGTTCTTGTATAGGTTCTTTAAATGCCTTTTATGTAAATCATATTTTTTTCTGCCTTGAATGCAACATTTTATTTATCCAATATTAAATAATTGACTTTGAACTGTCATTTTTACACTGAAGCAAAAGGTTAGACTTAGTTGGGAGAAAAAAATCCCAAACATCAACCAAACCTTTGCTCTACAGGCTGTTCCCAGAAAAAGACAAAACATCTCACAAATCATCCAACTGCACTATCTATACACCAGGAAATAGCAGAGAGGATTGCTCTTGATTTGAAGCCATACCACACTGTAGAGCTTATGGGCTTGCCGACTTTTGAGGGTACATTATTCTTTCCCAAGAAAAAGAGTCTTTTATGCAACTGCTGTGTTTTTGATTTATGGTAACTTACTGATCAAAGCAAGGAATTCCTTCAGAGAAACAAATAGTCTTGCAAGGAACTAAATCAACTGCGTATCTTTGACTCACAGCACACAGACCTTTCTTTGATTCTGTGATGAGAAGGGGGCATACATATTCAAAACATTGCTTCTGGGCCTGTTATCATCATCACTACCACCACAACCACTAAGCAGGGCTCTGGCAGCAAAAGCAGATTCTGGTCCAAGTTGCATATTTCCCTCAAATTCACACAGCTGAGAATATTTAAAACTGGATCAAAAAGTGAGGGATATTGGGTTCACTAACATCTGCTGTTTCTTCCATTACTGTTACTTGATCATCCTGTTTTCTGATGGTGGCTGGCAGGCATCAGATACGTGTGCTACATTAACATCCACTTTGGTTAGAATGAAGCATGAATAAAACAGGCACATGAAACAACAGCAAAACACCTTTGAAATACAGGAAACAATGCACACTGGAATACTCATCACAGAAAACAGGTGGAAGATTTTCTGGTTAATCATCAGATCAGACAGCATTTGTCATTATATTGGGAAGTATTTGCCTTTACTTGGTCCTTTATGAAAGAGATTGACTCACCATTTTCATATGTTGGTAAATTAAGTCAGTGTTTGAGCATGTTGCCTAGTGAGGTGCCTCTCAAGTTAAATCAAGCTACCCATTTAACCACAAAAAAAAGAGCTCAAAACATCAAAGAAGCCACAATACTGAACATGAAAAAGCCTGTATTGGAATAAGGTCTCTATCTCGCATTTAAATAAGCCATGCCAATTTATTTTGTAAATAATATCAGAATATAAAGTTGCATATAAAGAAGCAAAAAGCAACTGTCTCTCAAAATCTGTTTGTGACAAAAAAAGAAATAAAATTTCTAAAATTTCTGTTTGGTTTGCAATCTTCATTATTATTTTGTGGTAGACCCATAGTTTTCTGAATTCTCCTAATTTCATTTGCAATCAACAGGGGACATCAGTTTCGTTTAGGAAGAATGCATTTGTCCTCAGATTTTAGGTAAAAAAAGGTTTCCTTCCAATCTAAAATTGTGATAGACTCCCAGTATAGTCTACTATAGTGCTCAGTCAATAGTGAAAGGTGAATACTTCCAGTGGGCTATACATCCCCACCTATTTTAAATGTCTTACTGAAGGTAAACTCTTCTCAAAGTTTTTAGCTTTCTTCTTTAAATACTACTGATTAATTTGGACAACATGCCTCTATTGCACAGCATCTTTTTGGAAACTAGATAAACCAAACCCCACATTAAATGTCTATATAGGATCCTTGACTTTATAGGATGATGTAGCTTTTTTTTTTTTTTTTTTGTCTGGAATATCTGATGTTAGAATTGTAAGCTTAAGCAAACTCTAAGCTTCCAGCAAAAGCTGTACACATGAATATTAACACTTTCTCAGCCTTTAGGCTAAGACGTGCTAAGTGGTACATGGGCTATTTCTTTAATTAACCTGACTTGCTGTGATTATCTCAGGCTGCTAATCAAGGAAGAACATGGCCCAAAAGATACATATGACTCACATGTAAATAGATCCCCCTGCTCTAAGCAGGGAGCCTGTATCTGCATACATATCACCCCTGCTCTACAGGGAATTACTGTTTTTTCTATCCTAGAGTAGTTTTTATGGCTTACCTAAATGAGTAAGCCCTCTGACAGATGTATATGTAGTATTTTTAAAAACAGATGTGCTCCCAATGTGTGTTTAATACTGTAAATACCTGCTTATGCTAAAAGCAGACAAGATTTTTTTATTTTAACCTTGTTAGTACTCTACACGTAACACCATTCAAGACAGACAATCCTGACTCACAAATCATGACTTGAATCATCAAGTCATTTTCTAAGTAAGTATCTTAAAGGTGATTTCAAAGGTAATTTGAAAGCACGATATGAAGATATTGGAGAGTATCTAAGGATCACTGAGCACTGGAACAGGTTGCCTAGACAGATTGTGACATTTCCCTCACTGGAGATATTCAAAAGCCCTCTGGACACAATCTGGAGTAACATGCTCTAGGAGACCCTGCTTGAGCAAGGAGATCGGACCAGATGACCCTCCAGAGGTTCCTTCCAACCTTACGTGTGCTGTGTTTCTGCGGAAGTGAGGAGGTGACCAGCAGAAAATGTGGTACTCATAATGATGATGATGGTGAAGAAAGACTCAACTCAGCTTGCCTTCAAGATGAATTACAATAATTTAACTTTGAAAAAAATAAATACATTCCTACTTGTGAGCTCCACACATCCAGGTAGGCTCCAAGACAGAAATATGAAACCATACACTGGTACACTTAACTAGAGGACAAATTTCAAGTTAGCAGTTGGGTAAATATTTTAAAACTGTCAAATGTTGTTAACAATAATATGAACTTATCATAGGCTGTATATATTTAAACCACATATGCTTGCAAGATCATCAAAGATTTAATAAAGCCGACAAAGCAAGTTCATTAAATTAATAACGCACTTAAATCCCAGACTGTGATCCATTTCTTCTTCTTACTCATCTTCCTGAATTAGATAATGGAATCAGAAGGGTCGCCACTAGCAACCTTCAAGCTGACTAGTAAGTTCTCATTCAACAGATTATGATTATAACCGTAATGCCTCTGTTCTCATGATTACACATCCAGACTAAATTTGGTGCCTTTGGGGATGGTTTGAAAGAGTCTGGAAAAGCTCTAGGTTTTATCTAACTGGATCCTAACATGAAAATCATCCCATATAGCAGATCTAAAATGCATATGAGCAATTTTGATATCAGGCAGGAGAACTCACTTGGGTTAAAATTGAGCTTCCTCTTCCATAGACTCTAGCAAACTGTTAAGGCAAGATGCTATGATGTCTTCCTGCTTTCTTCACTTCACAAGAGGTGAGACCAATGTGTTGAAAGGCATTAGGACAGAATATAAAGTGGAGAAAGTAGAGACTGTATCAGGACAACCCAGGGCTGATCTGAGTCAGAGGCTCTTCCACCATCTGGGCTTTGGTGGAGTATTATCTGTAAAGTATCTGTAAAGTATCGTTGTATCACTTCCTGCTGCAGATATTCAATAATGAGGGTGGCAATGCAGGTATTGCCTTGAGCTGGATGTATTCCATCCAAAAGAGGTGTTCCCACAATGGCATGTGTAAAAATATAAGCTTGCCTTTAAAAACAAATAAACCAAAGAGATGGAAACAAGAAGCTTGCTGTTACGTGAATAAAAAGTTCCAAATTATGTCAGATTAAAAAATGCTCAGGTCGTCATGTTTTGGATACTTTCAAAGTAAGAAGTAATTGAAATAGTAAACTCTTGTTACACTCCATTTGATTTTCTTAGCATGAAAAAAAGCCTTAGTAAAAAAACCCAAAACCTCATTCATTCAATTTGTACATTTTCTTGTGAAGTTATCACAGACAGATTAATGGAAATAAGAAGTACAAAGCAAGAATTTTTTTATTTTTACCCTTAATAAAGTCCTAGTCTGAATGTTTTATGTTTTTTAAGTAGTCTCAACAAAAAGGTAAATATGTGTGCTTGTGTATTTTCATGCAATTTATGAATACCAATGTGTGTGTAGCTATACGTATATCTATCTAGCTCTGAAGAAATTTGTTCAGTTCACATAATGCCTATTTGTCTTTCGGTGGGCTCTATGACAGTACTGCTATTTAAAGTTTCTCAGCCAAAGGCCAAAAACTTTGCTCATGGGCTTTGGATAGATGTATGGCCTGATTACTGAAGGACTTCAGAGGACAAGTGCATGAGAAAAGTAGGTCAGATAGAAAGAAAAAAAAAACCAGATAAGGGGCTAGAAAGAGATATTCTGGAGAAGACTTTTTTCCTAAGAGGTTGTTTCAATGTGAGTCTTGTCAGTGTCAGATGCTTCAAGTTTGAAATTTGCATTATCACAGTCTTTAACAGCTTATTTAAAGTCTGAATACATTAAGAAACTTGACAGCAATGATCGAAGTACAAAATATTTCCCCTGTATTAATGACTAGCCTAAATCTCTATACCTTGGGCAATGAACATCTTCTAGCAGATCATTAATCCCCTTAAAATACCCAGTCCTGAGGTCATTAAGAACTGAAAACTGGAAAAATAAAATAAAATATGCATATGGATTTTTATTTTTGAACTATAGAATTAATCGGTATGTACAGAACAGGTCTGAAAAATTATTGCCTTAAGTTTTAGACAATTAGATTAACAGAATTACCTCTCAAACTTCTATTCATATGATGATAATTAACATATGCTCATAAATATAACTTTAATAATAAAAATATTAAGAGTACGTTTCAATTATAAAACATATACTGAAGCTAAGTAGACTTGTAGGTTTAACATACGAATTGAAAGTAGACTGTAGAAACATAATTTCAAGCTTTTGATAAGTCAACATGTAATTCACATTGATTAAATAGAAAACAAGGAAAGAAAGGTCATATTATTGCAAAATGATTTTGTATTCTATTTTAATCGTCAACTTGCCTTAAATATTTATTTTCTTGGAATTGCAATGCAGGTGGTTGGGTTCTGAAACTTCTACTTGCCATTCATTACAGGGGCTTCATCTAAAGACATGGTAATTTATTTCCCAGGCTAAACCTGTTTACTTCTCTCCATCAGTTATGAGGAGGACATACGAAGTATAAATCTACACTGCAATACTCTTATTAGGTAAGGTGATACCCTTCTCGAGCCTAGGCTTAAACTAGCATTCCTGAAACTTTTTCTCTTAAGTAGTAAATGGAAAGAATCTCTTACTCCTTCGGATGATATATTCACAAACTATAAGGGAAGAGTTGGAATATTACTTCCTAAAAAAGTGTGATGCTTCAAATGGATGACACGAAATAAGGAGTATTTCCTTCATACGACCTTCAGATCTGATTTTAAATTGTGGGGTTTAATAGTTTGCATATTGAAAAAGTTTTGATGAAAGCAAACTTCATTTAAACCAGGAAACTGGAAATTGTGTTAAGAGTGCCAGAATTCTTTTTTTCAGAGGAGAAAAAAGAAAAACTGGTTAAAGGCAATACCTATTTCAGAGTTTTCAAATCATGTATTGTTTTTGTGATTTAAAATTGCTAATGTGTTTTAAGGGCAGATAATGCAACAGAAGATAAAATCACAGTTAGTACAAAACATCTAAACTATTTAAAAAAATTCAATCATATCCTCTTCCACATCTTCATAAATCACTTGGATACAGGACTGGAAGGGAAGCTAAGCAAGTTCACAGATGGTACAAAACTAGGAGGAGCTGTTTACTCCCTCGAAGGCAGAGAGACCTCGAAACATTAGAGGGTTGGGCAATCACCAACCATATGAAGATCACCAAGGGAAAGTGCCAGATTCTGCACTTGGGCTGGGGCAGCCTTGGATGTATGGACAGACTGAGGAACAAGGGGCTGGAGAGCAGTGCTGTGGAAAGGGACCTGCTGGGGATCCTGGCTGATGGCAAGTTGAACATGAGCCAGCAGTGCCCTGGCAGCCAGGAGGGCCAAGCGTGTCCTGGGGGCATCAGGCACAGCATCGCCAATTGGGCAAGGGAGGGGAGTGTCCTGCTCTGCTCTGCACTGAGGCAGCCTCACCTTGAGTGCTGGGGGCAGCTTTGGGTACCACAGTGTAAGAGAGACATTAAGTTATTGGAGAGGTTCCAAAGGAGGGCTATGATGATGGTGAAAGGCCTTGAGGGGAAGCTGAATGAGGAGTGGCTGAGGACACTTGATCTGTTCAGCCTGGAGAGGAGGAGACATCGTTTGCAACTTCCTCATGAGGGGAAAAGAAGGGGCAAAGAGTGATCTCTTCTCTGTGGTGACCAGTGACTGGTCTGAGGGAATGGCCGGAAGCTGTGTCAGAGGAGGTTTAGGTTGGATATTAGAAACAGGTTTTTGACCCAGAGGGTGTTTGGGCACCGGAACAGGGTCCCCAGGGCAGTGGTCACAGCACTAAACCTGACAGAGTTCAAGAAGCATTTGGACAATACTTTCGGGCATGTGGTGTGACTCTTGGGGATGGTGCTGTGCAGGACTGGGAATTGACTTGATGATCCTTATGGGTCCCTTCCAACTTGGCATATGCTGTGATTCATGCTGACAAGATTTCATTGTTTTGTGTGTATTTGTACTGTTACACAAGATTTAGGTGATTTCTCAAGGTTATGGGCATCTTAGAAATATTTTGCTTGGAGTGGCATAAGGTCAAAACATATTAAAATTTTTTTTCATGTATTTTATATACATTTAACTGAAGACTGGTTCTAAATAAAATTTTAACTGACTTACTAAATACCCTATTTTCAATGTCTTAAAAGATATAATCTTTTTTTCCTGTCTAGATAGGCCAATATTGGCTGATCCAATTCCATAATTTTAATTTCCCCATTATCATTCAGCTGATATTTTTTGTATAGCCCACTCCAAAAAATAAAAATTACACAAGTCCAGTGTAACATGATAAATCCATTACATGGAAATTCCTGTTGCAAGATTGGACATCTGCTTCTTCATTGGACAAAACGTCCAATACCAAAAACATTGAATGACACAAAACATCTATAATTAGGTCAAAGAAATTCAATGAATGATATGTGTTGGGAAGACTGATAAGTATCATATGCATCTCATTGTTTGGGCATTTTGTCAATAGCAGGACTTATCTTCAAAATAAGTTTTCACTGGCTTTTTTTTTCATCATAGTTTCCTCTTATGGTCCTGATGATAACTTTTCCTCCCAATGATTTTTTTCAAGTAAAAGTGAAACACTATTTAAAATCTGAAAAACTTGAAAGGTTGCAGTGCACTTAAGACTGAGGATCTTTTCTCCATGAAGAGAGAGAAAAAATGCAGAACTAATGTGTAGGAAAAAGAACTACTAGGGAATCTTACTGATTATTTGTTTGATATTTGGTCATTTACATATAAAAAATCATCCCAAAAGAACTGTTATAGTGATAAAGATCAGTGTTTACCTATGCATTTATGTGTATATATATACAGACATATATTTCATACATGCACAGCTCTATGTGTTTCTCAAAGTTGATATTGAGAATTATTGGGTTCGATATTTCACTGCAGTGTCTGTGTACTTTCACATGAGACAAAGGAAATTTCTAAATTTTCCAAATTAATTTTTTAATTCTGTTTTGCTGAGACTCTGAACATATTTATATTTTTTACTTACTTTCCCTATTTAAAAGATACCTTGAAAGAATAATTAATGTTACTTTAAGTTACTTCAAGTAACTGTAGGTATTCAAATATTGTCTGCAATATATATAAAAAAATGTAGAAAATCTGGCCTGTCCTGTGGCAGATAGAACTATTTATTTACTACAAAGTCAACATATTTCAGAAATGATCAATGTTGGGTCTTATGTTCATGAAGTAATAGCTGACAAACCCTATACTGATGAATAGACTCAAAATCAAGAGTCGACTGAGATCCCAGAGGACAAAAAGATACATGGCTCCAATGTGGTGATTTCCGAACACAGCAGAAGGGTGCAGCTAACTAGGGAAGGCAGCAAAGCCTATGGCACTGTCTTGAATAAAAATATTGAAACTGCCGCTAAATAACAGCCCAAACAACACAAGTGAGGTGAGATTATCAATTCATTATTTTAATATGGTTTTAAAATCTTCTGGTGGTTCATGAAAATGATGGAATTACAGAGTGACAGATTGTCAGGCTGGAAGGAGTCCCGTGGTCCAACTGCCTACTCAGAGTATGTCTAATCCAAGCACGTTGCCAAACATTGCTGAAGACAGAGATGTCCCACACCCCTCTGGGCAGCTTGCTACAGGATTTTACTGCTCTCATGGTTAAAAAATAAAAACAATAACAAAAAAATTCGTAATATGCAACTAAATTTCCCATGTTCCAAGAAGTAATGATTTTTATATCACTAGGATTTTGTTGTTTTTATTCTACACAGTTTGGTAGGTTTTTTTTCTCTGTTGTAATCTTAGAAAACTGTGCATTGGTGTGATATCTGTGTCTCCAATAAATTGGAATATGTCCCTCTCATATCAACAGAAACACAAAAATACAGCTTTGCAAATGGCAAATACTTCATTCCTTTCATCACTCAGACATCTACACACTTATCTTGCAACATGTTGTGACCTTGTAAAAACATCTGAGTATTTTGTGAGCGTCACCAAAGAGTCCTTCTCAAACTTGGAAGGCTTTCTTACCCCCCTTTCTTGCCACCTTTTTAGATTATTTGCATTAGATTATGGGTTATAATTTAATTTTTAATTAAATAAACATTATTTTAACCAATCAAATTATTCTACTCCAAAGAGAAACAATTATTTAATAGAACCTTTGGTAATTGTAAAGCAAACTTACCAATGTGTGCATTTAGGTTACAGCAAAGCTTTCTTCCGGTTTCTGCAAGTTTATTGTTCCTTTTGGGAAAGATTTTTCCTTCAGCGTGTCACTCCAGGTGCAGCCCTCAGAAGGCATTTGATGCATAGAAACAGAGGATTCTACACTACATCCTTCCATCTCAGTGGGAAAAGGTATTCCTCAGCCTGTAATAATCTGCAGATAAACTGCAAAATTTTTGGACACGTTTCCTGCCTACCTCTAGTCTTTCCTTGCCTATTCAAGGCACAGCATAACCCCATTAAATTCAAAGTGTAAATAGCCCTGCACAAAAGAATAAAGGAGATTTATATTTGCATTATTTCGTTTTATATAAACATAAAAGAATTATGTTCAGAGTCCAGATCACTACTATTTCTAGGATGTACAAAGCACACATTAGTCAAGGAAAAGTTGCTAATGTTTTTGCTGCAGCTGTTTTAGAGAAAGACTTTGGAACATATGAGAATGCTAACATTTTGCTTAAGGATATTATGATGCAGAACACATTCAAGTTATTCTGCCCTCTCCTTTCCAAATTTAAGTAACTCGATGAAGAATGAGAAATTGTAATTTTTCATACATACAGACACACACATATATACACAAATCCTTATATATTTAAATATCACTACAATCCCTGTAAATATCACTGTGTAAATATGCACTTATATATGTAGAGGTATATGCGTAAATATATATGTGTAAATATGTATGTAGAGGTACATATATAATGAAAGTGTGCATTAATTAATTAATCTTTTTACTTTATGCCCCTGTATGCACGTGTAGCCATATATATATACAGAGTTTGACTATGAGAGTAAGTACACACGTTCTCTGATATTTGTATTCAGAATTAATTTACAGTTTTATGTCCTCTGAACTGAGAGAACTATGTATGTTGTAATTCCAGCTGTGAGTCACTGTGATGGAAGTAAATGCTTAATGAAAATAGTCCATAAAACAGTTGTATTTAATAGAACATAACTGAAAAATAAAGAGATAACAAGGAACAATGATCCTCCCACATATTTTGGAATATTCTTTTTTTGAAAATTTCTTTGTAAAAAGCAACCTAATCAAATACAGTCCTGAAGAAACAGTTTATCCTTTGTTGTGGCCTTGAACTTTGACTCAAACAATCCTGCTCTGTAGTCATCTGGTGAACATATGGGTATTGTTCATCCCCCAGATAAATGCAGGCCAAACCCACAGATACTTTTTGTGATGTTTTAGGACTGCAAGCCAGACAATACTATGGCTTGATTCTCCTCCCTGGATTTAGGTGGGGGGCGGGAGGAATATCTTTCTAAGGAGCTTGTTGATTTGATTTATGTAAAGGAAATTTTTTTGATTCAGGTTTAGGTTGGGTAAGCATATGCAGACAGCAGCCCCGAGCTGCCATTAGGGTTAGGGTTGAGAGAGCCACAAAGTCTATGGCTCCAGGGGTGCTGTGCTTGGAACACTCCTTCCAGCCACACTGGCAGCAGCACTCCTTCCAAAGTTTTCTCATCTGGACCACCGACGACACTGGGGACTTCAGCTGCAGACCCACACTGCACTCATGGTTAGGGGTAGGGTCCAGAGGGCCCCAAAGCCTACAGGTCCAGAGAGACTGAGCAGAGAAAACACATGGCAATGGAAGCACAGCACTACACCAACACTGCTGCCTGCGCAAATTTCTCATTTGGGCCCCACGGTAGTGAGCCCAAAGCTGTCGTTAAGGTTGGAGTAGGGATTCAGAGACCAACAGTGTCTACACCTCCAAGGACACAGGGGGTGGAAGCGGCAGGCCAAGGGAAGCATAACATTTCACCCACATCCTTGCCTTCACAGCTTTCTCAGATGGACTACCTGTGTCCCAAGATTAAATTGTGCTTAGAGTCAAGCTTGGAGTTGGCCTTCAGATAGCAGCAAAGGTTACAGCTTCAAGGATGGGAGGGATGGAAAAAGCATTCCAAAGAGGAGTGGCACTGCTTAAACACCCCTGCTTCAAGAAATTTCTGATCTGGGCCACTTGCGATGCTGAGGCCCTCAGCCTCACACCCAAGCTGCCATTAGGGTCAGGGTTAGCATTCAGAGAGCCATAAGGCAAACAGCTCCAGGGATGCTGTACCTGGAATAAGCATGCCAAAGGAAGCATGTCACTGCACCAACATTCCTGCTGCCAGAGCTTGGGGTTGGGAAATGCAATCCTACACCTATCACCTTATACAATCAGAGACTGATAGAATGGCTTTAGGTTGGAAGAGACCTTAAAGGTCATCTAATCCCAGCTCCTTTACCATGGACAGGGACAACTTCCACTAGATCAGAATGCTGAAAGCCCCATCCAACCTGACCTCCATGGAAGGAGGGCACCCACAGCTTTTTGGGCAACCTGTTTCAGTGCCTCATCACCCTCACAGTAAAGAATTTCTTCCTAGTAGCTAATCTAAACCTACTTTCTTTCAGTTTGAAAGCAGTCCCCCACGTCACTACTTTGTAAAAAGTCTCTCTCCATCTTTTTGTAGGCTCCTTTCAGGTACTGGAAGGCTGCTATGAGGTCTTCCTGGAGCCTTCTTTTCTCCAGGCCAGTTCTCTCAGTCTGTTTTCAAAGGAGATGTGCTGCAGTCTTATGACATTCATGGCCCTCCTCTGGACTCACTCCAACAGGTCCATGTCTTTCTTATGTCTTGTACCCCAGAGCTGAACAAAGAACCCCAGGTGAGTTTTCACCAGAGTGGAGTAGAGGGGCAGAATCATCTCCCTTGTCCTTCTGGTCATGATCCTCTTGGTGCAGCCCAGGATGTGGTTGGTTTTCTGGATTACAACACAAATTGCTGTTATATTGACCTTCTCATCCACTAACACATTGAAATCTTTCTCCCCAGAGCTGCTCTTGATTCATTCACTGCCCAGCCTGTATTTGTGCTTGAGATTGCCCCAGTCCAGATGCAGGACCTTGCACTTGGCCCTGTTGAACTTCATGAGGTTCACATGGGCCCACTTCTTAAGCCTGTCAAGGTCTTTCAGTATGGCATCCGTTCCTTCCAGTGTGTTGACTGCACTACACCTTGGAGCTCTGTACATCTTAAAAATAATCACTGAAGTTCAAGTGATAAAAATAATTATTTACCAGAAACTCAACATTTCTGTTAAAAATCATTTAGCAATGAAGCAAAGCAATTAATAAAGCTATTCTCTGTATTTTGTCTCGCAGAACTGAAGATACCATAAAATACTGCCTATTTGCTGATGTTTGTATGGAATTCAGTTCCATGTTATTTAACTAAAAAGATATCTATCGTATTTTGACATTCTCAGCATATTTTACTGTCCTTTTGACCCTTCTGATAACAAGGATATTCTCAGACCTTCTCCAAAGAAAAAAACCCCACAACCCCGAAATATAAAATCAATGTAAAATGACAGAATGCGATGAAAGCAATTTTGCAGTATCAAAATTTAAATGAGCAGCAGGATTTCTGGATGCTTATCGAAACCAAGCCAACTAATATTTTAAAGTGTGACCGCTCTTCCTGCATACACTAAAAATGATGAAGTCAGCCAAAGTCAGTAAAATCCTCTGTCATCACAGAAGAACGCCAGCAGAATTTGAATCCATAACAATTTAGAAGTTGGTTTGCTTTTGTGGAGATACTTTTTGGTTATTCTGTCACAACCACTATAATGTGTTTCTGTGGTGCAGGTTGGTATCAGTAGCATCATACAATTCTATAATATCTTTTGTTTTATCTAGAAGTGTATGCACTTCACTTGTTTACACACCTGACACTACCTTCTTGGTGTAAGAGATGAATCAGCTGAATGATTATTCGCTTACATGGTTGTCTTAATTGTATATAGT
Source organism: Origma solitaria (assembly GCA_013397895.1). Lineage (NCBI taxonomy): Eukaryota > Metazoa > Chordata > Aves > Passeriformes > Acanthizidae > Origma > Origma solitaria. Next base: position 885,596 of record VZRL01001198.1, read on the forward strand.
CACAACTCTCTATGTATGACGTGTACTTTTTTTTGTGAGCTGCTTAGGTGAAATCTAGCTCAGTGTCTTACAGCATCAGGGATTTGGTGTTTTTTTGTTGCTGTTGTTTTTTTGTTTTTTTTTTGTTGTTTGTTTTGTTTTTTTTTTGTGTGGTGGTTTTGGTTTTGGTTTTGGTTTTGGTTTTGGTTTTAGTTTGGTTTTGGTTTTGGTTTGGTTTGGTTTTGGTTTGGTTTGGTTTTTTTGCAAATACAATGCATTTATAATAACCGAAAGTGTTCTATACCCAGTCCCTGAAACAGCCAATGGGATAAAAGATTTAGTTATACTGTCTTGTGGACGTGGCTCTTTTGCATATCACTCATAAAAATATTTCTTGAAGTTCTGTTTCAGAACTGGAAATTATTAATTTTTCAATTTCATGGCAACTAAATTGAAAACAAAAAAATAAAAGTTATTTTGGGTTTTGCAGAACCTGAAAGCTGGCGATAAAAAAAAACGAAAATCCCCTTTTCTCATGAAGGTGCTTTTAATTACAAATTATTACTTACATTTTATTACAATTCATATTACTGCTCCATATTTAGCAGGATTCTGTCTGGAAATAAAAGTCGCTTAGTCAAAGATGATGCAACAAAGTTGGTAATGCTCTAGTATCCAGTTCTTAGCCATTTTCCAGAAGGTTTCTGTCAGAACATTGCCTCAGGAATCACCTTGCCTTGAGCAGATGACACTGTCTTTAAGTAAAAAAAAGGTGAAATACATTTCTATTTCTCAGAGATTCTTTCTTGTATTCTTGAGTCCTTTGATCTGGGCTAGGTAACAGATCTCACTATAAATGATGACTAACAGGTAAACAAAAAAACTAAAACTAAAAACTGGAATGTGTACTGGAAAAACTGGAACAACAAATATTTTGTGTGCGGGATCCCCCTGAAGAAAAAATAATGGAGTCTTTTGTCACATTTGTGGTTGTGGTTGCAACTGCATGGTAAATTTTACTTACAAGAAAGGGGCATAGCTGTCCAACACAGATGTTAGATGCTTTCAGTCCTAAACTGAAAGTGAAAATGCAACTGTTTGGAGACCACTGAACTTAAAACTTATGCTGTTTAAACTGTGTTACAGACAAGAATATGGAACTCAAGAAAACAAAAAATGAAAGCAAAAATAAGAATAAGAAATTGAAAGAAGTTCTGGGACCCAGCTTGTATCTTCAGAGATTAGTTTTGGTGTATTTAATTTTATGAACTGTTGGAAAGGAGGCAGTCGAAGAGGAAAAAGTTCCAGAAAAAAAAGCAATCCCAGTTTTTCCTGTGTCCTGCTGAAGATACTCAGATATTACTGAATGCTACTGACTACCCATACTTTCTCCTCTTTTCTCTGCTTAAGAGCATCCACTGCCGCCCCATGTACTTTAATAACTTTAATATAAATGCCAATAACATTCCATAGTATTTAACAGCAAACTGGTAAAGGCCTGTATAAATTTTCCGCAAACATATTTTTGACAGTGTAACTTTAAGAACAAAAGAACATTTTCAGAAAAGAAAATGTGTTACATAAAGAAAAACCAGCATTGACCAGGTCTGCCTATTGTCAGCATAAATTAAACCTCACAGTAATTCTCAGGAGACATAACGGCTCAGCAAGGCAAAGTAACTTTTTAAGAACCACAAGTGACTAATGTTGAGTGAGGCAGCAGCTTTATCCCCAGGGGTCTGAGTTAGCACCCAAAATAACAGCCAAACAGTGCTGCCCTTTTGCTGTGATCCTTGCTAAAGTATTTGAAAGAGTAATCTATTCCAAGTAGGCAATTTTGACAGCAACTGGTAGTGCTTAAATGTATATTAACTGTGTTAAATTGAACTGAATGTAATGCTGGGAAACCTTAATATAGGCCATTAGAAGATGTAAGGAGATAAACTACACATAAGGAGAAAACGCTGTCTCTGGCCATCTGCTTGCCCTGGTAACACACAGAAAATTCGCAATATGCGACAATTCCCTCAACTTGCTGAACAGCAGGTGCCCATCTTTTCCTTCAGCTGTCCAAAAACTGTTCCCTTACAACTCTCCCTGTTCTCCCTGAAGAATTCTTTCATAGTTTTGTAATGCAAATTTAGAATAAGGAAGAACAGGTTCTGTTTGAACTAGAATTATCTCAATTTACCTGGTAACCAATGGATATAGATCCTTATTCTGTCCTGTGAGCATTCTACTTAAATGAACAATCACTTTTTTCCCCCTAGTGTCACATCTTTTACAGATGAAAACGACAGCAGTATTTTACAAACAATAAAATAAAAACAATAAAAAGCACAGGGTGTGAGGACTGTGAATTAGGAATCCTGCTTCCACTGTTCTGTTTTTCTCAATGACTGCCAAACCATAAGCAAAGCAATAAAGTGAACCAGAATAAGTTATTGTCTTACATCCTTGGCAATCATTTTTGTCTTCTCTTGAATGGGGGTTATTGTTAGTTGAGGTCCTAGGAATGTCAGGCTGAGATGTTACAGAAGGAGTGGAGAAGAGTATTCCACTAAAAAAAATTAATCAGGGGATCAAAGGTCAAGATATGACAACATTAAATTCAACAGACAACTTTGTGTCTTTTCTGCATATATTTTGAAAGTCTATGTTTTTAGTTATATGCCATAGACATTCTGGAAAAGTCTTGCACCCTGCAGTTAAAATTTAATGCAGTAAATTAAGACCTTGATAGTGCTAAAATAAAGAATTAAAGCTCAAAATTTACAGCCTCATCAAAAAGAAAATGTAAATATCATATTTAGTTGTTAGGAGTGTAGTCAAAAACTATGATCTCAGCAGTCCCTATGCAGCAATTTATGTGCCTTTAGCTGCCTCCTCATTCATCGTGAGGGTTCCATGACCATTCATATAATTTTCATATTCTGCACCTCTGTATAAGTCTCTTGATATTAAGGAACTAGACGGCACCATGCCTTCAGCTGTGAGGAGTTTGATCAAATAAGTGTGTTCTAGTTATAGATTAACACCAGTCAGAACCTTCCTAAATTGCAATTGTGACTGCATTGATTGTGGTGTTTCCACAATGCACCCTTTGCAGCATGTTGTAGGTTAGAGCTGTCCCTAGAAAGACTTGAATTTTAAGCTCTCTTTAAATGGATTTTTATGTAAGTGGATTGGCTGCTCAGCTCTCCAGGGAAAAATGCCATTTAGCCCTTCCATCAAAGTCACTGTGTAGAGAGAGAGAAGCTCATGGGGGCTGTGGGTGAAACATGGTCTTGGTGATGAGGGCACTTATCTGGAAAACAGTATATTTAAATTCCAAGAGACAGAGAATGGAATTAATCCATTTTTACACCCTAGGGAAATGTTTAATCTCCTACTAAACAAGAAAGGGGAAACAATGCCAACAAAGGGTACCAGCAGTCTCCTTTCCTTTTTAAAGAAAACCTAAACTGTCTTTGCATTTCAACTGACAAGCTGCTGTTGCATTAAACCCTGCAACAAGCTAAGTTATGGTTTGGGCATCCTAACTGAATTTTCAGAGGAGACCCAAATTTGAACCAATCTGTGCTTGAATAGCTCTGATCCCTAAGTACAACCCTACAGTTGAAAAACTAGGAAGTCTATGAAATGAAGGCAATTTAAGGTCTAAGCACCACAGAGGATTAACTTTGATCACAGATTTACTTTAAGGATCAAAATTCCAATAAAGGTTATTTTAGAGGACTACACGGAGTACCAAATCTCTCATTTCTAGTATTTCAGTGTTGCAACTTCTCCAAGAATATCATCAATAATTTCTCTCCATAATATGCAGCAATTATGAGGATGAAATTGATACAGAGAGTTAATGTGATGATAATAGTAGCATCTAGGAAGTTAGAGAAAAATGATATGACATAATAACACTTGAAATGTTGCACACTATTAGAGACACATCTTAGTCTTTATGATTTGTTTCACCCTTAGCAGGTTACATTAATCTCCTGTTCCAATGACCCTGTTTATGTCTGATGTGGGCTGTAATTTTAAAACCAGCACCTCTTTTCAAGTTCTCTGGCTTCCAAACATTGAAAATTAGAGGCTACTTGTAGAGTTAGGCCTTACATTACATTAAAATGTGTATCTGTTCCTTATGCAATTATGATGTTTTTTCTGTTTTTGGTGTTTGCTTTTTTTTTTTTTTTTTTAGACTCTGTTCCATTTTAGGGACTTAGATGAGCAGTAGAGAGGAAAAATCTTTGCTTTGCATGGTTAACACAGCTCAAGCCTGGGTCAGGAGAAATCCTCTGGAAGAACAGGAGATGCTGCTTTCCCTGACAGCAGCTGACCTTGCTCAGCTGGGAGAAGCTTCTGGAGAGTAGGGTGTGAGTAGCAGAGTGTGAAGGACATAGAGCAAGCAGAGGGTCCCCAGCAGGAAGAGGCTCGGTAGCCCCAGAGAGGATAAGTGAGCATGCACACAGCCAGGCCTCCCAGAGGCTATAAGAAAAGAAAGATTTTTCTTGGGACAGGTAAAGAGGAGAGGCTGCTGGAAGCAGAGAAACTGCTAAAAGTTTCTGTCAAAGATCTGGGCTACAGTTAGAGGACATTATACATGGGACAGAGGAGATTTTTTTTTTTCCCTAAGGGGAAGGTTTAGGATTTTTTGTTTATTATAATGCTGGAAGAAGCTTAACTTTTAGTTTAGAAGTCCTGAAGATGCTATGCCCACTTTAAATAAAAAGTTAATATAATTTAATCTCAAATCTCACATTCACTGGCAGACATATCAGAGTCAGATATGTTTCTTATTAAACTCTTTTTCATTTTTAAACAAGCATCACTCAGTAACTCTTTATTATTTTAAAACATTTCTAGATATTCACTGGTGGGAAGATTTTTGACTTGCTGCACCTCAAAGGTTCAGATAAGACTAGATGAGAAAGTCTATCATCAGATTTCAGGTGTACTTAAATGACTTGAGTTTTCACAAAGGGGAAAACGGTGCTCCCTCCCACCTTGTCCCTTCACCTCCAAGCAAAAGAAAGCAAAGCAAAACAAAGCAAAAAATTAACTGAACAACTGAATTATCTGCTTAATCCAGGCAATAATGTCCACGGTCATCAGGGAACTCATCAGTGTCATTTCACATAGAGGATTAGCTGCGTAAAGCAAAACAGAGAGAAAATTTATAGCCATTAGAAATGTGAATAAAATCTTATCCTGTTGATTGGACTGAAGACAGCCGGAAAGAATATATCCCATATACATCTGTGTGAAGAAAGAGACTGCCAGGAAAGATAAGGCCAAGCAAGCAATGGTCATTTCAGCTTCTCAAAAGTACAACAACGTTGCAGCTGAATGCCCTTTGACTTTGCTAGGAAAAAACCTGGGGGCTTCTGACGCTGAGTGACAGGACCATCATCATAGGGCAGCCACCCAGGCAAATTCTGCAGCCTCATTTATACCACGGCTAAACAGCAAAAGACATGCTTCTGGCAAAGAGATTGTGATAATATCTCACTAGAGGAAGAAAGGCTTCTCTATTCCCTAGAACCTCACACTGAACATGCAGGACAGGTATCAGCAAAGAGACTTCTCCTTCGTTTATCCACAGGAAAACAAACATGTGACTTGCCCAGTCCTCTGACAGGAGGCCTGACATATTTGGGGGCAGATGAAGGAAATCCAATGAACAGAAACCAGAGCTATGTATAGGACTCTAGGCCTCCACATTTTGCCCTCTACTGCTCTACTAGTAATAATTATTTTTAGTAAAAATAATAATAATTTTGAAAGAAAAATGAAATGTCACAACCGTTTCATATAATTACTATGTAAGCAAGCACTCCGTTTACCTTGCTTTCACTTAATGAATATGGGAAGATGTTGAAACAAAGCATCCTAGCAGTACCATATTTTTAAAAGTGCTGTTACTAACACAAGATGCTTTTTCCAGCAGAAGGCCTAATAATGTCAAGAGTGCAGGAGGCCTCATACGCAGAAATAATGGCAGTTTCATGCAACACATGAAATTACAATGCATCTTATGAGTAAATCAAATCACTTTTTCTTTATAATTTCTGAATTCCACAGGGGCCATGAAACACATATTTAAAAGGTGTGCAGAAGGACCTTACTCATTAAACAGCAGAGAAAAGTAGTTGAAGCTTTATTAAAAATTGACTAATAGGCATTCCAGATAATTGAACTGACAGGCTGTTTTGACAGCTGCAAGCAAAAATGTGCTTTCTCTAAACAGTTGGTGTAAATCTTTTAGATTTCTAGAAAGAGAAATGATGTACTGGTTTAACTTTAATCAGTTTATGAAGTTAAAAAAATTGTAACTGTTCAACTAACTAGTTGTAGCTATATTAATTGACGGTGCTGCCAGTCATTTCAATTATAGAGTTTGAGCTGAAAGAATTTCCAAGTTCTCACACAATGAGAAAGGTGGAAGGTGAATACTTTAAAAAGTTTTGCTTAGCAGAAAATGTAAATTAAGATGAAAACTGAACTCTGAACTTGATTTCCAGAAAGGCACTGAAATAGTCAATCTGACTGAAGTTACTGGATTTTGCAAGAATCTATCAGCTTTGAAAATCAGGCTGCAACTAACTAACAAATGTGACAATCTGCACCTTGAGTGGGTTAACATAAAGTAATAGGCAATTATACTGTCTAAATGAAAAAAAATAAGAAGGAAGGAAAAGAAAAAAACCCCAACAACAGAGAAAGGCTACTTATCAGACTTTCCAGGTTTGAGAATTCAAAGTAGCAGGAAGCAAGGAAAAAAATTGTAAAAGTTAGGCAGGAAAGACAAGATAGAATTAAAGTTGGATTTTATAATAATTAACTCACTAAAAAGGAAAAATTGAGCAGGCAGGCAAGTGTCAGAAAAGAGAAAGAAATTTTAGAAAGGACAAGCAATGTATTAAAGGTGAAGTAAATGAAGACTTAAAAAACCTGATGGGAGATTGAATGTTTTAAGAATATTATGTAGGTATTGACATACCACATAATTAGAATCCACGTGAGTGTAGGACTTGTCAATGAAGCATTGAGAATAGGACCGTGTTACTTTGTATTCAACTTCAGGTGTTTTTTTAATCTGTGTACACAAGTATATATTTTATATCCTATCCTCTTTATAAAGCTCACAAAAAGAATAATAAATCAGACAAACTCACCACAGGTGTGTCACTTCAACTACAGGCATATATAGAATAGTACAGCAACAGGCAAGAGAAGAGAAAAATCTTAGAAAGAGTGAATAGCAGACACACTGAGACTTGTCTGCCTGGTGTTTGATTATAACATCTCAAAAACAGAAGGACGCAGCTATTGAATTTCTGCTGGTGTTTTTATTTTTAATAAACAGGAAAACCAAGATTTTTAATATCCAAACACTGCAACCCTGTCATGCTGAACATATCTGATGCTTGATTAGTGTATTGGATTGACGTTTGATAGCTGAACAAGAAATCTACATGCTGTTTTGAAGAGTTTATTTGATTTGGACATAGAAGCCTTTTAGTTGTTTCATATGAGAAAGAGTGCTCTTAAAAATGTGTATTTCACAGTTATCAGTTTTAAAGGACCCTTTATTCCAAGAGGGAAGAACAATTGAACCGCTGACTATTAGTAAAACTGGTTTGCAAATGAAATTTGATTGATATTTTAGATTTCTTGGGACTATATGTGGCACAGTTTTGTTCAAATTATATTTGTTTAAAATGCAACTGAGCTCAGAACTGCCAGGAACAATTTAGACCCCATAAATGTTTCCTCTAAATTGAATCAGAGAAGGCTGAGAAGCCTCTAAACACTGTACAGGGATTCAATGTTTAGGTTTTAAATGAAACAATTTTAAAAATTGGAGCCTTGCCATCATTTACAACACTGTCAGAGTCAGTGCTCCAACAAAATAGGTTGATTTTCTTCTGTTCCTAGCTCATCTTTATTGGACACTTTCACTGTTAAATGCAGTAAACGAGGGGGGGTGGGAGGAGCAGAGAGAACAAAAGGGTAAATGAAACATTATTGTGGAAAACTATTTTCAGAAATTACATTTTATATTCAGTATGGATATTTTTTCCTACACCCAACCCTAAAGAACATTTTTATGAAACACAATAAAGCCATCTCAGATATTTTCTTGTTTCATTATATCCAAATACATTAATTTTTTGGTTTCAATGAAGATTTATGCTACTTATATTGCACAAGGTAAGTGTAAATAAGAGCTATAAATTGCTAAGCGGTTAATGTTGCTTGTGAATAGAACTATTGTTCTCTAAACAGCCTGAATTTTAGAGAATCCAGCTAACTTAACGCCTATGAGGTGCCATACAGGAAAAATGCTATAAAAATCTAATAACAATAAATATGCATTGGTATTAAGTTATATTAGTTTGGGTGAAAGTGCATATATTTAGAACTTATTAGTATATATACAGTTAAAAGGAGTTTAAATTAAAAATGTTTTGGGCACATGTGTGTCCAGCTCACTGCATACGTTCCTACCCTTTCATTTGATTTGATGCCTTGTTATTAATTCTTGGAAACACAGCCTACCCAGAAGTGTCTGAACTATAAAGACTTGAGAGTATTGCAAGCTTCCAGTGCAGTCTGCAATGAAATTCACAAGTGAAGGACACTCTTTTTAGCAGCAGTTTTTCTGCTGACTTTCAGAAAGTTAATATTTTAAACAAAGGCCTAGAGAACATACCATTTCTTAGAGGAGACGCAGATCTCCTCGTTCTGGATGGCCAATATCAGGATCCAAACTAAAGGCCTGGATTTCAAATCCTTTGTATTATGCCAGATTTCAGTGGCAGGGCTCACAGGAACTCCTTAAGCCTCAATAGCTCTACTGTACTCAGTCCACTGAGTGGAGACACTTGCTGTATGATATTGAGAAATGGCAAATATTAATGTGTGAGCAAGCCTTAACTGTTGCTAGAGGGAGTGTCTAAAAATCTAGCAAAGAAGAAAATGTGGCAAAAGGATCAGCCTTTTACCTGGAACACTAGAGGAACTGGAAGTTGCCCATGAGTGTCAATGCAATGCATGCAGGGTAACAAAGTTAGCTATAACCCACTGCCTTTTGCTGTATGAAGACACCACGTTCAGAGCCAGCGCCAGTTAATTCACAGCCAGTTTTCATGCTGTTGCTATTCCCTGCAGTGTATAACATAGTCATGCTCTACTATTGCTCTGCTTCTTCCTTTAAAGTTCTTGGACACATAAAAATGCATTTCTGAGCACCATTCAGACATGAAAAGGAGATGTCTTAATCTATTTGAACATAAAATGTGCTAATATAAAAATGAGCTACTGGTTGTATTCTAGCCTTGAGGCTGCTACAGTTTATCTTCTAAGGTTGAAGAAACTGGGCATAAAACCATGTTTTGAATTAAAACCATACCTATACTCTGACAGTTAAGAATGTTCTTCTGCTGATGGTGTATTTTTACACAATTCATGGGTAGTAGGAAATTTAAAAAGCAACCAAACAAAATAACAACTTTCATGTGCAGTGATTTCTCAAATCATAATGTAACCCACTATTTTGACTGCAATGGTAACAACAAGCACTTATTTGAAAAGAAAGGTGATTGCTTTTAGTTGCAGTACATAATCTTTTGGCGAAAAATGCTGGTTTCAATTAATGTGTATTGATTCAAAGGAATTAGTAAATAAAAGCTAATATGCAGTGGTTCTGAATGGTGATTTTTAACTTAAAGTATGAATTGAGCTTAGAAGAGTGTATCTTGTATTGAAAATATTGGTTTGACCAGGAAATACAAAGAAATTAAAATGAAATGGATTTGAGGGGGAAGAAGTTTGAATAGGTCAGAGGAAAATGTGGCACATCCCAAATTAGTTTAGAAAAACATTCCTACAGGTTATTCCTTTCTTTGACACATCCTTCTCTTAAAATCAGGCAAAGTCCAAGTCAAACTGATCTTCCCTTCCTCTGGCTCTTTAGTTTAGTTAAACCTGAGAATCTTGAAATATAACAAAATTACCCCTCAGCTTCAAGTTAACTATTCCTTTAGCTTGAAAGAGAGTGGAAGGGATATGGGGAGAAGATGTAAATGACAGTGTAATCAACATTTGGGAACAGGATATTTCCTACAATGACAAAAAACTTTGAAAGAAACTTCCTTTGCTCATTTGGGCTCATTAAAATTCTTGCCAGAACATTTTTTTCCATATTCATACAGGCCAAAACCTAATCTGGATCACTACACCTGACTGCTACACAGACACGTGCTCATATTTCTTTGTTGCATGCTTAGTTGGAGAATTACATTCAAAGGAGCCTTTTACACAAGAATTGCCTCATTTTCACTTCATGTTTGCAGTGGATAATCTTTTGTTAGCTATTTGTTTTGTCTTATAAATCTCCAAAGAGCAAAAGCAACTGTGCGTCTTGTATTCAAACTTTTGGGTGCAAAAGACTGCACAGGTAGTCACATATAAAACTGAAAATAAAACAATCTAGATCAAGGTGTAGGTGCTAAATAATTAATATCATTAGTCTTTGTCCTGATGTACAAGTCCTCATAAACTACAGGGATATTGCAGAGCAGCAATAACAGAGCTGTGAAATGCCTTGAGCCATCCTTTCCAGAACCACCAGTGGTAGGTTGTAAATATTGTTGCTCATCTCATGTTTTAAATGCTAAGTAGGGAGATATTGTTAAGGTTCCAGCTTCGCTTTGTGCACAGAGAAGAAAGAACTTGGTTAGACTGGCCTCTAGGAGCACATTTTTTATCAGGGTAATTTTAGGTATTTTCAGCCAGTCACAGAAATAATTATGGGGAAAGGAGGAGGTGTGGGGAACACACCAAATAAAACAATAGAACATTTATTAGCCTTTCTTTTTTTCCAGACCTTTTTATTAAAAAAAAAATAAAATTATTATGCATGCCTTTAATTTGGGCTCTGAGAAAAAAACCTGAAACATTTAAGTGCTTTGTTTTTTGTCACTTTGAGAGTTTTTTCTTTTGCTTAAATAGTCTCTTTATAGGTGGTCTTAGAAGATATTTGATGAGACAATTTGCCCACCTCCTACAAGTCTGAAATTGAGCTCCTTTTAGTTTCTACTGGGATGGAAAGGTACTGTTTATCTTCCCTCTCTGTTCTGTGGTTTAAATGTGTGTATCATTCTCTATGGTCACAGCCAAGAGTTAAAACAGTTTCTAAAATAGTGCAATTAAACAGAACATGCTAATATCTCCAGAAAACAGATGCCATAATTTTGGCACCTTTCTTATATGTTTCTCCCTCACTGAAAATGCCATAAAACAGTGGTGCATTTTTAGTGCAACGTACCACCTGCTTTAAAAAGGAGTACATGATTGTATTTATTTATCCATGTCTATGAAGCATGCATGCATGCATACATAATTTGTTTTCCATATGCTTCTTGTTCAGAAATTACCAGTCATAGAGGAATAAAGGTAGAGGAATAAAAGTAAAGGAATAAAGTAAAATAATGAAGTGCAAGCCTGTGAGATTTGATTCACAGTAAGTCGTGCTGGCTGCTTCCAGATACAGACTTAGTAGTAAAGCTGTCATGGATACCACAACTACAAATGCACTGAAGTCCAGAGACAAGGAAAGTCAAGCTGAAAATGGCAAGGGAGAAAACAGTACTGGGTCTTGGCTGAAGCAACTGTCTAACTTTATCCTTTTCATCAAGACTCACTGCATCTATGCTACTCTGTAAATAGGTCTCAAACACTGGAAAGCATGGTTTGCATAGAGTGACATGAATTTTCTAGTTTATTAAATGCCTCAGGAGCTTTCCCAAAAGTCAGTGATATTTGACTAAAGAAAATATTTGATCTGAGGATATATATGAGACTTCATAACACAGATTTAACTTCATGGACATTCAGGTCAATGTATAGACTGTAAGCAAGGTCAGCCTCAGTTCCAGGCCTTGTTATTCTGAAAAGAGATTAACCATTTCCTTCCCATTCCCCAGATTTCTCACTTGTGGAGACAGAAACTCCACTAACTGTGCTAGATGAACCATGCTAGATGAAAGTATTATAAAATAACCAGGCTTGGCTGTCCTTACACAAATTGTCATCAGAAATTTTAAATGGTTTGATTGTATATTCAAAATGTGGTTTTGGGAAAAATTACCTTCCCCAAAATGTAAAATGCTTTTATAAGGAACATTAAAACCAATTAAGACTCAAATTTTGACACTTGTTTGATTGATTGATTGATTGATTTTTTTTTTCTTAATATCTCCACAGGTTCAAGAGGACTTTGAAGAATTTTGGAGTGAACACTGAATCATGCTGTTATGTTTCCATAATTTTGAGGGGAATCCTTTTCACTCTCCAAAAAGCATTTAACAACCAGTCAATATTTTGGTGAAATACCTTCCTAGATCTCAGTGTCAGGAGTTGAAGTGGGACACAAAGCATTCATCTCAGCTGAAAAATGCTCAGTGGGCTGTATTTCATATATATGTATGAGTGTTGAAGTCATTCAAAAGAACAGACACGTTGAAGAAATTGTATCCTGTATATAGATATAACCTCAGAGAGAGAGAGAGAATAAGAGAGAGAGAGAGACCTCTTGGGAACGAATGTGTTCTGAAAGGCACATTTTTGTGTGCATTTATGATTCAGATCTTTTAGGCACCTTCACTTTGTGGAGTAGAAGGACACATAACCTAAGAGAAGGGGTGATTATGTGTCTTTCCCACGGAAAAGAATCTAATGGAAGAGGTCTTTTATTTGCCCCAAATCTTCTGGATCCTGAGTCCTAAATGTAAGGAAAGAGTCAATTCTCAGCACTCAGCTGTGTTGCAGTCTGTTGGGGTTATGTTGTGTCAGCTTATAGAGGCTTACTCTTGCAGAATTACAGGAAATAATTGCTTCTGACTTATTTAAGAGAACAAGTTTATATCATAAAGCTAAAATAAATAAGAACATGATTGGAAACTAATGCAGTCATTTAAGACTTACACATTTTTGTCTTTTTTTTCCCCTAGACACAGTTCTTTTAATATCACTAAATGATGCTGTGAGGATAATACTCTCACTGCCATCTAGATTTGGATTGTTTGATAAATTAGCAGGAAAGTTAGAAAAATGTTCTTTCTCTCTCTCTGAAAGCCATAGCAACATAGTACATAGTTTCTTCTCTTTGTCTGTATATTGAGCAGATTGTGAGTCGTGGGTGTGGGTGGCAATTAAGATAATAATTGTTCACAGAATACAGAAACTGCATTAGAAAATGGAGACATTCCTGCCTCCTTCTCTGCTCTTTTAGACAGTGAAAAAATGTCTTTATTATGTCAGATACTCCACCGAGAAATATGCATTACTTCTCAAATAAGATACTGGGTGGCCAATTGGCGTAGCATTTTTGGATAATGTTTGTAAATGCTGTAAACCTGCAAGCATTTTTATGATTGCTCAAAGATTACAGGCAAGTTTAGAGCAAGGCTGAGTTTAGAATTATGGAAGGTTTCAAGCCAATGTCTTTATAAAATGCAGTGAGTGAAAAGTCAGGGAGGATATAATTTCAAATGTTTATTTTTGTTCATGGCTACTAACCTGTCTGTGTCCCTTTCTTTTTTAAGGTGGACTTTGTAATTTTGCACTTCCTGCCTTTTCTTTTTTTTTTTAACTTTTCTTAGGTGAAACAAAGTCATTTTCTCACTTCCTAGACTGTGGTTCCAATGCTACACCAGTTCTTTTTATTTTAAGGCACAACATGCCATTAACAGGGTCTATTTCTGTGATCTTTTGGCTATCAAAATTTAGTGATCTCCAAAGCTATCTGATAATAAATACTTGATTCTCTCATTGTGAAAATATGTTGCATTCTGGAGATTTGTTTGGATTTATATTTCATCCTTTATACTATTTGCCAAGAACCAATTTTTTTAGTCATTTATTAAAAAAGAAAAATAAAAAAAGAGAGGACTGCAATTTATATTATAGGGCTGGTGTATGTATTTAATGATATGTTAGTTCGAGTGGCAGAAAGAAAAAGAAGAGTGTAAAATGTGCAGCTAGATCTAGTTTTTTGCACCTATTATAATTTGGCATCTTTCCATAGACTTCACTGGAATTATAATCTGTGCCAATGAGTATAATATGAGGTTCTCAGAAAACATCAGTGCATTAATTCACTTGGCTAGACGCGGATTTCTGTGGATGAAGCTTAAAAAGACATATTTTTATATTTTTCTTGAATATTTCTTTCAACATAATAATTACGATAATGGATCATGCCCCCACTACAATCTATGAATCGGTGAGACAACTGTGCTTGTCTATGATAATGCATATCACAACCCTGAGGCAAAGCGCACGAGAGCTGGGGTAAACATTCTCAGGGAGAGCTGTCTAACAAAATACATTTCTACCTAAGGCAACTAATATCCTCTGAAACCTATGAGTCTGTTTCAGCAAGTCTAACTCAATGGGAATTCCAATTAGGATGTCCTCACTAAAGATGTCTCTGTTATCTATGACTTGGAAGACCACCTACATCACCAATTAGTAGATCTGGAGGTGCACGAAATTCTTTTAATGAAGTAATATGTACATATTCTTGGAGGACATGGGGACATGTGGGGATTTATCCCTCTGTGCCTGCGCTGCTTTCCTCTGTTTCTTCCAATGACATTTCTTGTTGTGTCTGTCTGTGGTTACGATGACCATCCAGCTAATTTTCAGAGGATCACATTGACACTAACCTTTGGCTCACCCATCTGTTCCTCACTTTATTGCTTCAAATGTCTCTTTTCTGGCTCATTGTTAAACTGGAATAGAGGCAAAATTCCTCCAAGCACAGCAGGGCTCTGCTGGGCCATTTCTGACTGCAAGACGGCTGCTTACTAGTCCTCTGATTCAGCTGCTCTTGTCATTGAGGCTTTCTCACTACTGAACATCTGGCTGGATGCTGATGGCAAATACAACATCTGTGGGTGACAGTAGGCTTTCCTCTCAAGATAACAAAGAAATATGGCTCATCTCCCATCTTCTGACAGGGTTTTCAAGCTCCCCTTGGGTGTCTTCTCTCCAGGAAATGAGTAGCTCCTAGTGTGTTAAGCTCAGCACAAACACATGAAACTAAAAGGTGGGATGGTTAGCTCTGAAACCCTTTGGGTTTATGTAGTGATGTAATAAATAGTCCAGCAGAGCTACAAGTAAATTTCTATTGCAAGAATGCATAGACATATCAAATATCAGAGTATTTTCAATGCATTCATTCATAATTCCGTATATGCTAATTGGTGAAGCCTGTAATATTGCCAGAGTTTATATAAACAAAGAAAGCTACTAAATCTAGTGTATATTACAAATTTAATGTTTTCTGTATTAACACTTTCCCACTTTTTTTTTTTTTGGATGGTAAAAATAAAGAATGATTCATTTTTCATTCTGATTTACTCCTGAATTTGTACAACATATTATTTTAATGGAAAGTGTTCCCTTCTTATCTTTTCCCACCCTGAAAAAAAAAAAAAAAAAAAGAAAGAAAAAAAAGGAAAAAAAAAAACCTAAAATTCAGAATATAAGAATGTTATAATTAAACCAAGACAGATTTGTTGCTTTGGGAAATTTTCTCCTCCAGATTGGCTTGTTTTCAGTGCACCGTAATAAAATATATTTTTATGTAATTTAAAACATATGTTTTGAAGTGTGTTCTGCAGCAACTGAAGAAAAATGTGAACAACTGAGCCATTAAAATTGCAGTACATTTTGCATACCTTAAGTGCAGATACTAAGAATTATTTTGCATTGCAATAATCTTATCCTTTTAAATAAACTTCGAGTGTCAGGCTAAAACACTGGGCCAGGATGACAGCTAAATGAAGGATCTTTACTCTCCAGTCCAGCAAGCTACACTGAAAAACAAGGAAGGGGGCAGGGAGGCAACAAAATTGTCAAGTAGGTGAATACCGCCTCTTAATATCAGCAGTAATGGAGAAACTGTTTGCCATCATGCAAATCTGTGCTTAGTGAGCAAAAAACATCCTCCAAGGTTTTCCATCAATGTCAGTTGCATACCTACATGGTTTAAAACAAGCAGCCTAATGTATTATAAAAGCATCCTACGCTTATTTCCCATTTTTTTCTATTTAGCAGAATATTTTAGCGACTAAATTTCATGCATATCTATGTGTATGTGCATTTTTACTAGAATATACAGTATTTAAAGTAAAATAATATTTTACTTTCAGATTTTTTGATATATATTTTGGCATGCCACAGTCAATGCTATGCAGAAAAAAAAAAAGAGGTAAACCCATATTTCTCTGTAAAGAACAGATGTACTTTAGCTGACTATTTGCAAGTATAATAGGAAGCTGTGAGTTTGGGACTTGAAAAATGGTTATGTTACTTACAGGAAACATATCAAAACTGAGAGACAGCTGGAAATTGCAGTAGATGAGACACTGGAAAAATCCAGGAACCTCCTGCCAAAATCAGATACAGAAGTATTAGATCCGAATGGATTTGCTTGCCTTTCGTCTACATAGCTACCTACATATGCATGTATTACACATCTCTTTGAATTACATTTATATTACCAGTACATTTGCAAGACAGTTGTTTGGGTTTTTTTACCCCTGTAAAGACATTACCTAATTCAAAATCTTGTCCCCATCTGAGACTGCATACATATTCTGAAAAACCTGAGCAGCTGACAAACTGTCTATGCTTAAGAGGAATCACTGCAAAAACCCTTTCAGACTACTGTCATTCTACTTGTGCACGGCAGCATTGATATATTTTGAGACAGACTTGCAAGATTCATGCCATTTTAACATGTGGATGGCTCTGAACACTATCTTTTCCCTTTTTATGTATAAACTATTTTGAAAGTTGTTTTAATTCTACCTGTTTCTTGAATATTAATATTTAACTGTCTTTTCCCACTTATTTCCCTGAAATCCCTTAACAATATGAATCAAAATCAAAATATTCACCCAAAATACTTATTACATTCACATTTCAAATAAAATGGGGGTAGAATTGGACTCCTGGGAATTAAAGTTACGGTAATAAAATATATCACTGTAACTATCCCACTAAAATGAACAGGGAGAATCCTTGCCTTGCTAAAGATATCCCAATGGATATTTTCAATGTATTTTTACAGGATATATTCTAGTCCAAAGTCCCTTGGCAAAATTTGTTCCTACAAACTGAGAAAAAATATGGGTCTTTTAAACTGTCTGTCTTCCGTTTTTGTCCTTGCTCATTGTATTTGTTTTGTGAATTGCTTATTTTTCACTATGTCTCTTTATATCATACCACCTCCAGTACTGCAGCTTAATTCTAGAAGTGAAACAAATCAGGATATTCTTAAATAAAATTATATTATAGGAGAACCATGAGGCATATGAGACCATGGCATGTAGCTTTTAAGGAGAAAATTTATTTTTCAGCGTAAGAATCAGCTGAGAATATATGTATGGAAAACCCCGGGCTTATTTGCTTCCTAAAACAGACATTTCAGCTGTGGAAAAAAAGGATGGAGGACCTGTGGTGCTGTAAATATTTAGTGTAGTTCAGATGAGAGTGTCCACCGAGATAACAAGTAGATGCCCCAAAGAAATTAAGCAGTGCCAGGAAAACTCCAGAGAAGGTTTAGATGATGTCAGAACATTGTGTTACATTATCATGCCAGTTTTCTGATCAAAAGAATAAGAAGAGTAATTTTGGTGGTCAAATTTAGTGAGTAAATTCCTTTCTTCTCTATCAGAAAAACTTCCATCTATCTCTTCTGCATCATCACCTTCAAAAACTAAGGTCTCTGAGATAATTTTAGCTCCACTTCCTCATGATGAAGGTTTTGAATGTATTTCTTTTTTTAAATTCACAGTCTGATAGAATGCAGGACATTTATACATTGAAAGATAAACGGAAAAAGGCTATCACTGTGAATGAAGAACTCTGCTTTACTTGAGCAGTTACTTAGAAATTATTAACAGTTTCAGTGTTTGCTTTTCCGCTATGTGGAGTTTTGAGGCAAAGAACTCAAACCTTACAAACAAAGTGCTCTATAAACACTAATGAAGTTTTGGAACAAGCTGTGAGCCAGATAATTATTATTAGGGTAATTCTACAAATGGGTAGGCTGCATCACAGGAATTAAGTTACTTCTGTGTCAAAGAATTCAATGGCAGAGCTCAGAAGTCATCTAATCCAGTTTCCACTCCTTTTACTAGACAACACTCTGTCACTTAGGATCAGCAGTTTTTGAGGAGCTGGGCTTTTAAAAAACCAACATATACATCATTCTTTATTAAAAAAAATGAAATTATTAATATTTATATCAAGGCAGACAAGTCCTTGACCTAAAAGGAGGGAGTTACACAGTGATGTGGTTGCAGGCAGCAGAAGTGACATGGGAAAGAAACATGCAGGTGTTACTAGGAGAGGACAAGGAGAGAAAAGAAAAATTAACCCTCTGATTCCCTCTGGTAAATCTTCTATCCCACCTTCTGTACAGGGATCAAATAATGCAAAGGCCTGATAAATCCTCTGAAGGAAAACAGTTATTTCAGCGGATGTCTCCAGGTATTTTCTCATTATGTATAACTTCAAAAATGGCTGAGAAATTACCAAAAATAAACTCTGTGGAAAAAGTAATATTTGGTTCCTAATATTTTCTATTTTTCTGTAGAATAGTATACGAAGTAACAGTAATGATATAGAAGTATAGAGATAATAAAAAAAATTACAGGGATAGCATAGAGGCAGTTGCAGTGGACTGTCTTCTTGTAGCAGTGCACCAAGGTCAAACCTTACTAACAATCCCTCTGGAATATGCAAAACTCATCTTCACTAAGCTATTGATCTTCTGAAATGTTAGACACCTTTTCGGACAATGTACCAGAGATTGTGGGAAACTGTTAAAAATAACACACTGGGTTTCATGAGGGTATATATGAAGATGGAAGCAGTGTATAAGATATGCTCTCTGATTATAGTACATTAAACAATGATTTAATTATTTCCCAAAATCAAAAGGAGCCAGATCCAAGCATACGAAGGGACACAGTAATTCAAATGCAGATCCGTTCCCTTTATGTGAAGGCTACAATATTTGCTGACAGGTTGGGAAACAAAACAAGGAAACTAAAGCTAAATGCCTAAGTCTCAGCAATTTGATCCCAAGCTTTTCAGCTGAGACCATGAGAAGCTGACAGCCTCTAGGGATATGGCTCACGGGAGAACCTGCAAGGCATGCTAAGAAATGGGTTAGACCTGCAGAATGTAGCTTTTTATAACTTTTTTTACCTAGATATGGCTTTGTATATGTGATCCATCAAGACAACTTTGATCCTTTGGAGGACAGCAACTAACAAAAAAAAAGGCAAGGAGAAAAGATTCACATATAAAGAGTTAGGGATTATAGGGGCTTGGCTGTGATGGACAGACACAGATGCTCACTGTCTAAAAGATAACACTAGGCATAATACTTTTTTTTTTTTTTTTTAAACTCAAGCTTTCCCAATATCCTACAATGTTTCACACAGAGAGACCCACACAGATACTCTGAACAATGGCTATAAAGAGTAAGGGAACAAACAGACAAAGACTTGGCAATTTGAAAGGGAAGATTCACTGATGAAACACCCAGGAAAGAGACAGAGCCCAGTCAAACTTTCCTGTCTCAGACTTGGAAAGGACCTTGTGAAGGCTGACTCTAACCTTTGTGTGCATCACTTTAGCATGGTAGTTGTGAGCACCACAGGAAAAGAATCAATATAGTTATGTGGATACACTCAAGGAGACATCTCTTGACTGCTTTTTTTAGTGCCGAATGGAGGAATTTATTTTTAAATTCCTAAAAGCTCTAAATTGTTGTTACCCCTGCTTAAAAACGCCAAAGCCATGGGCAATTCAAACGGGCCATTTATGAAGTGTCAACATGAAACTTTGAAATGGGAAAATGAAATATTTCAGGGTTCGTGAGTTTCAGTTACTCCACTCTTTTAGTCAAAATTTCTTATAGCCTTGACTTTAAATGTTGAGCTACATAATGCATGATTATGTATTTAAATCCCTATTTGACCTCCTAAGTGAACACCACTTTAAGAAAAGACATTACTAATGGTATTGAAAACATACAGTGAAAAAAAAATACAATAAAAATGCAGTCTTACTTTCCCTAGAATATTTGGTCAAATTAGGCAATTTTATACTAAAAGTGAATTTGAAAATGCTAAAACAAATTGACATTCTATCTTTTTAGTAATTTCAAGTATTTGGGCTTATTATTTCATGCTCATGCATATATGCATTTTTATTCTGATGTTAGGTTTTTAAAATATTTAAACTTAATTTCTGCGTTATAATTTTTGTAGTGTACTGGTGAAATTCATATATAAATATATATTATTTTATCAGATTGAAGGTGCAAAACTGCATTATTTAAAATATTCATGCTTTCAATAGCAAAACACCAATCTAAACATAGTGATTCAACCTTGATATTTCAGAAAATACAACATTTTTTGCTACGCTTCTTTTTCTTCATTGTCCACCAGAGCCTTTCTTTTCTCTCTGCTCTCTCACAAAATGCCAATATTTAGCTTAATTTCCAAGATTATGATTGAGGTGGCTCAACACTTAAAGGCTCCTTGCAGTAAGTTCTGCTGCCCTCTGTTCCTGTTTCACCTCTAACCATCTTCATTACTCATGAAGCTTAACAACTTACAAGTAGGTCTCTGTCCTGCATGCTCACACTTGTACCGTTTTTTCAGTCCTATTCTCACATTCTCAGTCCTGTTCTCACATTCTCAATGCCTCCATAGGGGCATTCTAGGTCTGCCCCTAGAAATGGTTATTAGTGCTTTTGTGCCTCATCACTGCATTTCTCACAGAAGTATTCCTTTTCCCCCCAGGATAATTTCATTACATCAGACTTCTCCTAGTCTCTCTCTCTTCTTTTTATTTTTTGTTTGTTTGTTTCTCACAATTTAGTGAGACTGCTTCTTGCTACTCTTATTGGAGGTTGCTCACCACTATTTAGATACAAATTTCTCTCCCCATTCTAGAAATTGTTTTTTATTTTACTGGCTGCCCTTCAGAAGGACTTCACTGTTTTCAGTAGCCATCTTATGAATGCAGAAATTGATAAAACAGTTGTGGAGTAACCATAAAAGTTTTAAGACCCTTATGCAGAATTCCCACAGAATTTTGGATTCTTTTATAATTGTCTATGATATCAAGTGAAACTTTATACTGTACTTCAATATACTTCTTATTTAATTCTGGTTTTACCTGTTTACCAGTCATTCCAACTTCTGGATATATCCAGATCTACAAGAAGTTCCAACAAAGCCTTTGGGTCATTCCTTCCTGTCTTTTTATCCTGTTGCTAGTTACTTGGAAATCTTATAACGGTGTAGTTCAGCTTTACCTTGAATCATCTTTCATACATGTAGAAAGTGGACTGAAACTGCTGTTAGCCTGGATATTTTGCAGGCAAACTTTGGAAACTGCCCTTCTTTTCAGTTTTATCAGATGCACAAAAATTCAAAAATAATTGAATCTATTGTGAATTCATGTTTTGAAGGGAATTAATCTATTTTACTTAAAAGAACAATCATTATGCTTTAAATCTGAGGCCAATTTGAATTTTTTACTTCTTTTTGGTTTATTGCAATGACAGCAATAGAGAGATAAATATGTGATGAAGTCCCTTTAATCATACTCTTCATAAAGTAGAAAAGTGGGTTTCCAAAATTTACTTAGGGAAATTAGATGCCTAACTCTCTTGAAGTCTACAGATACTTTTAAAGTTTCCTTAAAAAATAAAATCCTATGTAAAGTTATGATCCAAGTCTCCTTGATTTTCAGCAAAAGTATTCTGATCAACTTTTGTTTATGTTTTAAGTCTCCGAAAGCATGACTATATAAAATGTTAAGTAAAGAATCCAAAATTCTGCCTGTTTTGGCATATGTTGGGTTATTCTTTAGAAGGATGCTGAACTAATGTCCTTGCTTTTGTAAAATATTAAGCAAAAATATATAATACTATTTGACACATAGGAGTGCAAATTTAAACAAAAGCAGAGCTCATATATTGCTTTTACATTTCATCTGCCAGTCAAGCTGAGACTTTATAAAGAATGGCAAAGCAATTTTCAGTCATGTATGGTATATCGTGTAGGTCAAATTCTTTTATGTAAATCTCTTTCACTTGGGTGTTTAAATTTCAATAAAAATGTAATGATAAAAAGTGTGGCTTTTATTTCTCCTTCTTTCTCTAATTTATTGTGAGTTTTGGAGAACAAGTGTTTTATTGAGCATGACACCTAAAAGAGGCATTGTTTTAAAAAGGTGTTAAAACAAGAGTCACATGTGTTTTGGATAATGGAAGTATTACAGAAGGCTTCCCCACACAACCTTTCTTTCCTGTAAGCTGGGGCTCATGGAGTTGTTTCTGTAGGTTAGTTTGAGTTCACTTGAACTCATCAGATCACCAGACTAGGGTAGCTTACCTGATGGCTAAAAACAGCATGGTGCATTTCAGAGCTTCCTATTGTTATTTTGCTTTTCATTGTTGATTTCATACGAGAGGTTCCCTGTGTAATGCACATAAAATATTCTTAGTGCTAAATTGTGCCTAAAATTAGACAGTAACTTATTTCTCTCAGGCCCTTAAAAAAAAAAAAAATTTACTGGTTTCAGAGCTTACCTAGTAAGACATGCTTTTCTGAGTCAAAATGTCAGAATTCAGCTGTCATGTCAGGCATTCACTTTGTAGTGAACAACCTAAGGAAACGGATACTAAGCTGATCTCCCTTCAATATGTAGATGACTGCATGGCCTCTGAAACACTCAGCCTTTTTGCCTGCCTTATTATTTACTTTTGAAGTGAAGAAGAAAGACGACATGCACCTCTGAGAGCTAGAGTATTTCCTAGCAGCAAGATTCACTTTCATGTGTGATGTGGGTTAGATCCCAAACATTGGATAATATGACACATACTATGCTATTGTACAAGTTGTGAATAATAAACATTATAGAAATCCACACAGGGAATACCATGTACTTCTGGGGCAAATTCTGAATTCAGAAACATAACTGCAACTCAGGGAAGATTTTAAACACCAATCAAATGGAATGTGTTTATGTGTATCTTCAGTTGTAGAACTATGGTTCCTTGCAAATACAGGGAGATAAGCTGGCTTGCACCACTGGAGAGTAAATATTTGTGTTTTTTTCTCTTTTGTCTGAAATATGATTGCCCCAGGAATTTTTGGAACAAGTTAGTACGTATGTTTGTACCACAGGGCTAAAGAAAGCATAGGCTGGATTGAGAAGAACTGGGCGGGAAAAAATGTTTTTGTTTTGATGAATTATTTGGGGGTTTACATTATTTGCTGTCCTTAACCAAATATAAAAGTAGAAAAAAGGAGCAATGAAAGTAAACTGAACTCAAACAAATCTTTGTTGGGATTAAATCAACTTCTATTTTTTTCAGAATGCCTTTAGATTTCAACATTAAAAGAAATTGTTCTGATAATGAAATGAAAAAAAAACCATTTTTAAGCAGCAACTTAGAATATTTTGTTCATTTTCCAAACACTTTGAAGCAACACAATGCAATCTACTGTTTTCTTCCTGAGTTGTTTTATCTTTGACAACTCAAACTTTTCAATTAAAATTTGTTTATTTCGTACAGGTTCCCAGGCACCACCAGTATGGTTGGCTAGTGACAATGTGCAGAGAAGAAGTAACTTTCAGTTCATTTGATGTTTCAAAACCTGTGGAAAAGTTTGGTCAAATGAAGATTCAGACTGAAAACCAAAGGAGTTAAAGATTCCTCTTTTGCTTTTCTTATACCTCTCTCCTGTTAGAGACAACATAATGAAGCTTGGTTTAAAAATAATTTTTCCACATCATGCTATTAATTACCTGGCATATGATATTGCCATACACTAATGTTGCCAGTAGTATCACTATATTAGATAACATTGGTGACATTAATCTGTCTTTCTGCTTTCTAGAAGATCACATAGAATTTTGCCTTGGTCAAGAAAAAAGCTTAACAACAAGCAGAATTCAATGACTGCTTTGAATTCTGAAGGATAAGGACATCTATTCCCTTGTGTTATTCAGAAGCTTGTCAGGGATTGCACAAGGACACTTACACACGTAGTACATAATTTTGTATTTCTTCATTTGCCAGCATATTCTGTCCTGACAAATTCTCTGGATAATTCTTCCAGCCTACTATCGGATAAGGATCAATTCCTTTCACTTTCTCCAGTAAACTGGAAACCCTGGTTGTAAAAAATTTTTTAGTTCTGTTTGTTCCTAAGTATTTCTACCAATAATTCAGTCTCATCCACAGTTATCTTCTCTGTTATCAACTCAAAAAGCCATACCTTCTGCTTTCTAAAGTATTAAGTACATATTGGTAACTCCCTGGAGGGAAATGAGAGCTGACAGGGAACACAGACAGTACTCTTGCTGATAATGACAGTCGATTCTTTTTTTTCCTGATGTACAAACTCAGCTTTTATTCCTCTCTACACTACCCTTATGCTCCTAAAGAGTATCAAACATACCATAAAATCAGAATCAGTCGATGTTACAGAAAGCCCACAGTCTCTGACACTTTCTCCATGGGACTGCACAGAAAGGATATCACCTTGTCATGTCATCCAAAAATGGCATACTTTCTAAGAACCCTGTTTTACAAACATTCACCCATCTACTTATCTTTATGCTCTGAGAAAAACTTCAGTGGTTTTTCTGGAGTAGCCTGCTGAGTCTTAGGGTCAACATGTGTGTGAGTTCATGTGGGACTGCAGGCTAATGAGGCAGCAATCTTCTTGTCAGTTCAGGACTACACTATCTACTCTGAATGAGCTCAGGACGTGGCTTGGGATTTGTGGTGGGAATACAATAAGGCACAGCCGCGTACATTACACAAAACATAGGAAAAGCATATCTAGTTCATTATTTTAGTTTTACAAAATTAACTTGTTCATATGGAATCTCAAAAACACTGAAAAATCTCTCCACGTTAAAAATACATCATTTAGTCTAGCATTAACATGGAAAGATGGCAAGATATTTGTATCCTTCTACCCATTTGGCTATGTCTGTGAAACAAACATGTTTTAGTAACATTACATTGTGGGAACCTGCTATGATAGACAACAATATTCTGCAAAATCCTCAGTTTTTGTTAAAGTTAAGACATATGTAAGACAAGCCTTAGTGAGTTAAGTGAGCAGACCACTGAACACCCATGCTGAAACTGATTATCTGTGTTTTAGCTGTGAAGTGTTAATAATAACTAAAGTGTGAAAGGAATTTAATTTCTTCCGTCTATGGCTGTCTGTTTTTTTCTCTCTCTTTTTCTTTTTCCTCAAGTTTAAAATGGCACTATTTGAAACACTCGACAGGTACAGTAAAAACTAAGTAATAGAATGGAATTTTCTTATGTCAGCTGGACTGCATTTGGATAATACTTTGGGATTTATCCTTCCCTTGTAACTGGCACTGCTACTAATGAGAATGATATCGAAATGTTAAGAGAAAAACCCTGTTCTGGTGATGGCGAGCTCTTTCAATACTTCTATGGACATATCCATGCCTTCAACTATATTCAGAAAAAGCACTAATGGAGTAGCAAAAGCTACTTACAGATAGGAGAAACACATAGCCAATAAATGACAGAAATTACTGAAATTAAATTGTTCCCTTTTGTATACACTAAAGACAGATTTTTTTTTAATTTTGTTTTTAAAATTTGATGTCAGTAGCTCATAATGAAGTGTAGAACTGGAACTTGGTAAGTTTTTTTGATTGACTCAAAGTAGTATTGATTTCCATTAAATCTTAGTGCTAATTATTGAATTATAGTTAATGGCTTCATATCTTGCACTCTTAACATATTTTGCATGGCAAATCAGTTCGTGTGTATTTACCACAACAAATACTAGCTACTTTGATCTCTGTGAATATAAACAAAACAAGATATTTCCTGTAAGATTTCTTATGCCAATTAAATAGGAAAAAGTGTTACGACCGCAGGTATGCACAGTACTTGGAATGTAAATACATAAAATTTAAAAGTAAGTAAGATGAAACAGTAGTTGTACTTGAGTTTGTATGGATTTGTCTCTAAATGCTTATTCATTTTTCATATTATTAGTCTGCTAAAGTATCTTCACTTTTCTAGTTTTTACACCTGTAAAGTGCAGTTAGCTCCCTTCCATTTTTTCCAAGAACTGACAATGCAATACGCAACCCTTACCATTGTTATCATTGATGAGAACCCTTAATTTGGCTTCTTCTCCTGGCCAAGGTTCTGGTCTCATAAGAACATATGCACAGTCTACATGAAACAGAAGAATCAGGCCTATTTCTCCTAAATTGGGCTGAAATAAATCAACTGTATGAGGGGAACAACAACAGCAACAACCACCAACCAAACAAAAACCCCAAACCAAAACCAAACAAACGAAAACCCAACCCAAACAAAAAAAACCAAAGAGGCAACCAGACAGGAATTACAAACTACTTGGTACTGATTTTTCATAAGTTTCTATGACAGTGAATGTTAGAAAATGTAAGCTAGGGTATGTAAACTGTGATTGGTTTTGGTTGGTTGGTTTTGGTTTGCTTAGTTTGGGGATTTCATTTTATTTCTGTGTAAAGAATTGCAGTCCTTAACCTGGGATTTAAGTGGCAAATCTGGGGATTCAGTGCCATGAGCCATTGCATTTAGCTGCCTAAGCCTGCTGATCAGTTTGCTTTGGGTACTTCAAGTATGTGTGGGCCCAGGGTCATTTTCTTGAGAGAACTGGGTTTGCATGTAACTAGCTGAGAATGAGTCACCTTTTTAAAAATATTCAGCAATGCTACTGTACCTTTTTTCCAGGTGTGTTTATTAATTAAAACAAAGCAAAACAACATAAAGCAAAACACCTCTCCTAAAAGAAGCAAACAATTATCAAAAACCCCAAACAAGTAGAAAAACTATAGTCTATAAACTCAGTCAAATAAAAATATGGATTTTAAAAAATAGATGTACAAAAATCTCTGATTCATTGAACAGCATTTAGCAAGTTTTTCATATTACAGATTCAGGAATATAAACACCTGTGTTCAGCTAAAGCTATTTAAAATTACTTAATATGTTCAAAATGATCAATTAAGATGTGTCAGAATTTATGGGATGGAAGATAGAGGTGAGCCCTTCCCTCCACTTAGTATTGGTGAGACCACAAACTGGAATAGAGGAGATTCCTCATGACCAGCAAGAGGTATTTTCTTAAGGTGACCAAGTACTGGCAGAAGTTGCCCAGAAAAGTAGATGGATCTTCCACTTTGGTGATATTCAAAAGCCATCTGGACAAGGCCCTGGGCAACATGCTTGCGCATGGAGGTCAGAGAAGCTGACGTGCAGAGGTCCCTTCCAACCTTAACCAGTCTGTGATTCTGTAAAACAACAATCTAGTCTTCCTTCTGAACTATTTATGTGCTTGTTCTCCTTTTAAGTTCATGCAATACAATACACACACCTAGGGGTTGGGCTCTTCTATTTTATTTTGCTTCCTGTAAAAAAGTGACTAGCCCTCAGAAATACTTTGGAGAAGCAACAAATATTTTTCTCTTGTTCCCAGCTCTGGGGGACAATTAGTTTGCAACACTTTAGGATCAGCTTCCAGGTTTTCTTAAATACTTGGCCTTCATAGTTAATTGGTATTTCCGACCGCTCTAAATTTTGCTTTTTAGTCACTCCCTGAATACTGCAAATTTCAGTAATAACCTGTTAATTATTCTTCAGTAATGACTGATTCTAATGTAACTGTACACTTAATAGATATTGAAATTTTACATAAAAAACTTTCTTCCTTGTTTCTGTTTGAAACAGAAAGACAGCATTTTGTCTCATGAGTTAACTGTTGCAATTTTTTTCCAGAGCCTCTCAGTTTAATTAGTCTTTAATTACTGGTTAATCATTGTGCAAGTAATCTGCTTTCATTCACATATTTAATAGCCATCAGTATTTCAGCAACTTGAGGTGAGATCTTCGTACATGAATTTGATGGAGAAATATTAAAGTAACTTATTTAGAGTAATGCTGAACTCAGCGTCATTTGGAATGACTTTTTTAAGATGCAAGATTTCCTTTAAAGAAGTTTTTCAGTCTGATTCTTCTGGAGCTGCTAAATAGCCTCTCTAAGCAATAATTTAAACATTATGGTTTCCTTCTAGCTTGTGTGATGTTTTTTGGCCCCTGCGTTGATCTCCTCTCTTCATGCCAGCACTAACAGAGTTTCACAGGATGTGCAGATCTATGCTGGGATAACAACATCAATCAGATGTCATGCCTGAGCATTTCAGCCACCCAAATTCAGCAATACTTTCCCTAAAGCACAATTGGATGAATATGTTCCAATTCTGTTTTGATTATCTACTCCTTCCTGGACCCCTGCAAGTTCTTTCTTCTGAAATAATAAAGATGAGACAATGACTGGGACAGATCTGGGACGTGACCGAAAACATCTTCTAAGTGCTTTGGTGGTAACTGTTACTCACAGCTCAGAGCCTGGCAGAGCTGCAAGATCTGAACTTAGGAAGGGAAGTGTCCTCTCTGTCAGACTGCTATGAGAATGGGAATAGTAAGTCGTTCAGTTCAGTATATTTTTTTCGTGGTGAGAATATTTAGTCATATCCCCGCCGGCAATTTCCAGCTGAAAGGCTACCCTTAGAATTGGCAAACCAGCTTGATGATTTCTGTGATCTGCCTGAAAACATCCATTAGTTGCCTTAAAACATGCTAGATAAGATGTGTTAGATCAGACTTTGAAGTAAATAAAAGGACAATTTGTCAAAATTTATGTAGGTGACACTACCTTACACTGTGCAAGACATTTCAGATAAAGGATGTTTCCTTCATTCCTTCTCTCTTTCCTTAAGTATTTTAGAATAATATAAAAAAAAAGCTTTAAAGTAACAAGGAAATTTCTGTTTAGGATCTCTGCAGACATTGCGTCCTCATTCAAAGGAGAGGAAAATTTAAAAGTCAGAAACTGTAGTCAGTTGGGCTTCTCTGTCGGTCCTTCTTTTTTCTAA
The DNA here is from genome assembly GCA_013397895.1 of Origma solitaria. Taxonomy (NCBI): domain Eukaryota; kingdom Metazoa; phylum Chordata; class Aves; order Passeriformes; family Acanthizidae; genus Origma; species Origma solitaria. Next base: position 914,693 of record VZRL01001198.1, read on the forward strand.
GAATACCCCAAATTCTTTAGAAGAAAGATTTCTAGACAAATCAACACTAACTTTACATCCTGAGATAAAAAAATAATAAACCCTCCACACAGTAACTTAATCAGAAGTAAACCTCAACTACAACTTGTAGACTGTTTATGAAAGTATAAAAGAAATAAATGGCTCAGCAAAGAAGAAACAAAGTTTCTAAATAAGACCTGATGTCAGAAATACTGAAATCTTAGTAGCTGAGAAGGAGAGAAAGATACACATGACAGAACTGATTCTCCTAAAAAAATTTTTGCATCTTCTGACAGGACATAGAAAAGATTGTGGCCATATATATGCACTCAAACATGAGGTGAGCAGTCCATAAACTTAGAATAAACTGTCTCTCGAATGGGCACTCGCTCCCAGTTTCGTCTTATTCTCTTTGATCATTAGCCTACTGCAGTGTGTAAGAAAAGAGAAAGAGTTTGCTTCCTATAGCAGTGACAAAGATGTAGAGGAGGTTCCTGAGAACAAATATTTGTAGTTATAGATAAGCATCTTACCGTTTTCTTCACTCTCTCAATCACTTAGGATGTAAGGATGTGTAGATACAAATTAATTTGGGTTTTCAATAAGAGGAACACAAGATGGTAATCTTACCAGTATATTTGGGAATGAATAAAGACAGGTATTTCTCACAGAAAGAGAGTCAAAAAGACAATATAAAATTCCAGATGTGAATTTGTCTTTTCAGCTGCAGAGACAGTTTACTGCAAACCAAAACAAATCCCCGAACAAACACCACCACTTCTACCAATAAACAAGTGTGTCTGGAATCATGGAGAGCCTGCATCCTCAGCACAGGAGGAGGTGTGGTATTTGATTCCATAAGTGGCTTCTTTGGTCTGAAGAAGGAGAGTGGTTAACATGTGAGAGCAGCATAACTGGTCCTTGAAAATACGTCTCTTTCCAAATGTAAATTCTATAGCAATTATAAATTGAAGTCAGTGAGGTTACAGTGGCTACAGGTGAGGGAAGAAATTAGATATTAGCTCAGTATTTCTATTTGTTAGGACAATGATGAAATGGTTCTACTGTAGCTCGTTATTCAATAGTGTTTAAAATTTCTGTGCATATATTTTCCTTGGCTAAACTTAACATACCAAAATAATTTTTATCCATTTGTTATGAAAGTTGATTTAACATAGTGCATTTCCTTTGAAACTAGATTTTCAATAAACTTCAATTCAGCACTGGGAATACTGAATGGATTGGACGAGTTAGCATATCTATTTGAAATAGTATTATGGAGAAGGAAAAACCAGGATATTTGATTTTCAATAAAACTTCTGGTAAAATTTGAATTTGTATAAACTGGTCCCTGGCTTTTTGAAAGTAAGAGGAAGCAATTTAAAAACATTAAATTGGATCTTAAACTGGGGGAGGGGCAGTGAACTAGCAGGAAAATACGGGTCATTATAATATATGTTATCAACAGACTCCCATAAATAGAATCCCAATATCTAAAATTAAATATCACAAACATTACTCTTTAAAAAGAGTCATTGGTTTATTCTGGGCTGATTGGTGCACACAAGGCAGAGAAGTGTACTTTGGATCTCTTATTGGTGACTGCAGATTGAATGTAATTGTTACTCAGGGCCCAGTGTTTTCAAATGAGATTTACTATTCCTTCTCCACTAGACTCCTATAGAGGAGGAAAAAAAATGTAAAAGGAAATTTTTGTGCATGAAAATGAAAAAAAAAAAGAACCTGCTACCATTTAGAAAGCTCTGTTACAAGAGATTCATAGGAGTTCCATAACTGTAAAAGACAGACCCTGCCTAAGGAGTTGGTGATCATTGATTATTGCAACTTTTGGGCCAGCTGCTTTTTTAAGCAAGCACATCAAATAAAGTAAACACAAATTTAATATTCTGTCACTTTTCTGTATGGCAAAATAATTTTTTGGACATAACTTTGAATCCAGATATGGGAGGAAATATTGAATGACATAATATACTGGGGGGGGTTGGGTTACTTTGATTTTTTTTAATAGAGTAAGCATACATCATATATATTTTAACCTAAACTGAAGCAACCAAGAATACTCCATTTCATGTTTTACCTGCTATGCCTAAAGTCTCAGTTCTGACTTTTTTTCAGAGACACTCTGATGGTATGAAATGTTCTTTATCATGACCTGCCTGGCTGCAAGGCAGCAGCAGATTATCTAGCTTGTGGAAAAAAACCCCAAAAACCAGAGTGGGGTAAAAGGCAGTTACTTGGCTTCATTCATTCTCTTTGTGTTGGACAGTAGACATGAATGACCATAATAACTGCAAAAGAGATACTAAAAAGATGTCAGCCAAGGCTACTAATCCTGCTGGGATGACAACTACAAATAAAAAAAAATCTCAGGTTTATTTATTTGAGGCTGATTTAAAACACCTTAAACTATTGCTCATTTGTACATAGGTTTCTTTAGTATAGGTGCTTAAGTAATGCCTTGGATCAGGGCCTGGATGTTTAGTGCCTAGGGTGAGCCCATAAGGCTCAATAACTAACTTTCAAAGGTGCATGATCTTAAAAATTTGCTCTCTATACATAGAACGTCTTGTGAATGGAAATGTTGTTTTGCATGGGGTGAATCAAGCTAGGGTCTTGATTGTAGCTGTTCCAGAACTGTAATCCTGACTCAATTCCTGGCACTGTGTTTGGCCTTGGATACCTTCCAGCTCTGTGCCTCAGTTTTCCTGCCTGTAAGATCTGGAGAACAATGACTGTCTCTGAGACTTAATTAGCTGTTTGTATAGCACAGAGAAGATGTGCTACAGTGTTACTAGTTTGACTGCCTAAGAACTATTTTAAAGAGCAGCTTAGTGAAATCAAAAGTGCTTTTGTCGAATGTGTTTATCTGTACTTGTTCCTCAAGATGACCTAAAAGGGATTAACAGCTATTCCTAGGTTAATTGGCCTCCTTGGTATCTCTTTTGAGTCTGGAAGGGATATGCTGTCTGCAAATCCAAGTCCCCAGATGCATTTTAGCAACTAATATGGTAAGTGAACCAGCTGGTTTTTATTAGTTTTTCAAGCAGTCTGATGGATTTTAGTCATCTAGAGTGGCCCAAATCAAATGAAAGCTGCTTTTGCATGTTTTCTCTGCAACCGTCATTTTAATTACTAACGTCAGTGTTACATATACCTCCTCCAAGGTAATACTGTAATTCTTCAGCTGCAGATTTTCAAGCATTTCAGATACCATCTGAGATTAAGTACTTGTGTGGAAGATTAAAAATAATAATGAAGCAGGTCCTACAAATCAGAGTACCATTCTTCAAACTCATTGGAGGGTGGCAATACGTCTGTCTGTTGGACAGACAAGAGCAGTTGTTATCAATTACTTTAACATCAGTTCACTTCACAACACCATCCAAAACAGTCCAATATTCATTGATTGTATTATATGAGCAATTATAATGTCCTGATAAAAGCTTTCAACAACAAAAGCATTAGAGAAAAAAATCGGTTTCAAGGGAAGTTAGACTTCTAACTGCATTTAAGTAGGGGAACTCTGGTCTCTTTTTTTAACAATTTAGCCAAAATTATCATGTCAGTATGCCATATTACTAAGAGCTACCAAACATCAGATGCACTGGGGCCTGAAATCACATTTTTCCAAACCTGTGAACCTACCATTCAAATAGAAGTCTGTAAAGCTTGTGATGAAGAAAATATGAGGCATAGATTGTCTATGAACAAATCTATAATATTTCAGAGGTTGAAATCTTAGAGAAAGCAGCAGACTACTAAAACAAGATTTAATACTCACAAGTGTCGTGGGTTTGACCCTGGCTAAATGCACCTACAACGTTTGCTTTCTATGCTCTCTCCTGCTGCAGCTATGCAGAGGAGAGGAAAAACTAACACAAAACACTGGACTTATGAGTTGAGATAAGATCACTGATAAGGGCCGCACGAGATTCAGGGCAAGAGCAGGCGGGAAACTTAAAGTTGCAAAAAAAGTGATTTATTAATCTAACAGAGTCAGAGGATAAATTGGAGATAATAATAAGCTCTTAAGACACTATTTCTTCACTCACCCCTCTTTTCCCTCTTAAGGCACCACTTCTCAGCTCACCCCCTCCCTCCTTTCTAACTAACTAACAACTCCCAGGCAGGGGCAGGGTGTGGGGTTTTTCTTAGGTCAGTCCATCGCAATTCTTCTACTGCAGACACTGTTTCTCTATTTGCCCTCTCTCTCTATTCAACCAACAGATCTGGGCTAGGGCAAGGCATGTGGGGTTTCTTAATCAGTCCAAGGCCACAATTCGTCTGCTACAATCACTGTTTCTCTACTCACCCCTCTCCCTATTAAGGCCATTTCTCAGCTCACCCCCTCCCTCCTTCCTTCTAACCAACAGCTCCGGGGTGGGGGCAGGGTGTGGGGGTTTCCTTTGGTCAGGGTCAGTCCATCAGGGGGAAGAATCCTCTACTTAGCCATGGGGGTCCCTCCCACGAGAGACAGTCCTGTGCGAACTTCTTTGGCGTGGGTCCAATCTCACGAGCAGCCCCGCCCGATTGCTGCTGTCCGAGATTCTCTCCAGGCTGCAGAATTCCAAGCCGAGGCCAGGCTGGTTCCATCCCGGGAGCAAGGCCTTTCTCTCTCTTGCAAGGCCTTTGCAACTCTCAGTCTCTGGGACTCCCACTGGATCACAGCTTCCTGCAGGCATCATCTGCTCCTCTGGCGTGGGCACCTCCCCACGGCTGTGGGGGTTCTCTGCATCCCCTGGACTCCATGGGCTGCAGGGGGACCACCTGCTCCCCCATGGTCTTCACCACGGCTGGCAGAGAGTTTTCAGCTCTGGCGCCTAGAAAACCTCCTCCCCCGCCTTTCCACTGACCTTGGTGCCTTCATGTTGTTCTCCCTCACATATTTTTACCTCCTCCTCCTCCTTCCCTGGCTAAAAAGAAGTGCGTGCTCACATTATTTTGATTTCTTCTTAAATATGTTTTCACAGAGGCGTAACTAACATCTCTAATTGGCCCAGGTTTTACCAGCAACATGTCCATCATTTTACAGCCATCAGAGACTGGCTCTGCTGGACATGGTGAAAAATTTCCAAAATCTTTACTCAAGACATGCAAGAGCCATCTTTGTACCCCACCCTGTTCACTGGTAAAAACTGGGCCAGGCAAAACTACCACAACAAGATACAACAGTAAGAATGATGCAAAATCCATTTTAAATAAAGTATTTAATGATGGGAAACAGCTGTAACCTTGTTAATACTAAGTGGTTTTGGAGTGCTGAAGGATAGTATAAGTTGTTCAAAGAACATCCACAATGCTGGTGAAGGGTCTGAAGCACAAATACTGTGAGGAGCAACTCAGGGAGCTGGGCTTCTTTAGGCTGGAGAAGAGGAGGCTCAAGGGTGACCTTATCGCTCTCTACAACTCCCTGAAAGGAGGCTGCAGCCAGGTGGGGATTGGCCTCTTCTCCCAAGCAGCCAGCAACAGGATGAGTGGATATAGTTTTAAACTGCATGAGGGGTGGTTTAGGTTAGATACTAAAAAGAAATTCTTCACAGAAAGGGTGATTAGATATTTTAATGGGTTGCCCAGGGAGATCATGGAGGCACAGCCCCTGAAGGTGTTTAAGGAAACACTGGACATGGCATCAGTGCCATGGTCTGGTTGATATAGTGTTGTTTGATCATAGCTTGTACTCAATCTCAGAGCCCTTCTTCAACTTCATTAACATAAAAAATACCCTAAGTCATAACTACTCACTGTTAAGAAAGAAGACTCTTTATGTTTCTACTGGATTTATCAAGTAAGCTTTGTATAGATGGAGGTAAGTGATTTTACTACCTCATTTTGTATTACTGCTATACCCAAACAGCAAAGGTTCTATCAAGCAGTTTAACCCCTGAAGTTATTTTAGTCTTCACGTCATATTTAGGTCTTGGTTTATGTTATGCTTACCCCTAGGAACATTATTATTTATATCATTTAGGACAGATGGAACAGGGACTTCTGAAAATGTACACAGATCCATGTATTCCTCTGGAAGTCTAAATAAAGAAAATACACCCACAGATGAAAAATTCTGGGAATTCTTTAGTGTGTCAATAGAACAAACTAACATATAAACTACCTGTGAAGAAAGCAAGCATTCAACATCACTCTGGTGTCAATGATGTTAATAATAATAATAATATTGATGCTGTCAGTGTTAGAATTCTCCTGAGGTGGTGTGGGGAAGAGGGACAAGAAAAGGCATGTTGCATGGCTGTTTAAGATGTTAGTTTGTCCTTTACTGTAGTTAAACAGATTTGTTTTCTTTTTCACTAACATTTCTTACAGCGAGTTACAGGAAAAGCTTGTATAGAAAATAGATGGAGTACACAAGTTAGACATAAAGATCCAGTGGTGGTGTTACTGGAAGGACAGAATACAAACAGAATTCCTTTATAGCAAGAAGCAGAGAGACAAAGACAAAATCAGCATCAAACAATTATATATGAAAATAAATATTAAAAATACAGAGGTGCACACACACATAGAAAAGCATTTGATAGCTATAATCTTGGGCTTGGTAACAGGGAAAATTTTCTTCCATGTGCAGGGTTGGCTATAGGAAAGCATTGTCTGTTTTTTAAAACACTTTTAGAGGACAGTAAGAAAATGATGGTAAAAAAGTCATATCGCTTTTTAAAATTAATTTATGTTTTTGTGATTCTTCAGGTGCATTTTAGTTCTTTACACTTTACCGTATAAACAGACAGTGATAATTAGCTCTCTGTCTATTTATCTGTATATACCTGATCACTTTTTAGTTGGCTAAAAAGCTTTGTAAGTCCTAAAATATAAGTCCTAATGAGCTTTATAAGATCTAAAATATAGAAGACATTCAGTGTGAGAGGATAGGACTCTACCAGGTGTGTACATGAATTTCTGAACTTTTATTCTTTCATTTTCTGAGAGACAGAGAGAGAGAAGGAAGACTTCCCAAATATCAGGAGCAACACCAGCTTGAAAGTCTGAGAGCAATATGATGAACTCATACAGTGAAACATTAAATACAGAGAATCCTCCAACTGATATTTCCAGTCTGGTAGATCATAAATTATTTTATTATGTTGCTTGGCATGTGACTTATCACAACATCCCAACACGATCCACTGGAAATAGCTCACTGCAGTATAATATATCAAACATGTAGAAGCACAGGAGGAAACTGATACATCTCACCCTAATGAAATACAGATTTTGTCTATCCATTTTGTTAATTAGCAAAGTACCTCAGATCTAATTATGAATCTATCTTTAATATGCTTGCTTCACCCTGCACATCATGGGCATACCATGGTAATTATGCTGCATAAAACTAAATAGAAGTTATGTCCTCTGGTGTTTGGAGAATCTTTAACTCTGTGTTTGGGGATATTTTAATATCTGGAGTAATTTTATAAAAACATTACTTAAATCAATCTTCCTCTCTCATCCTTACTTTAGCTTTTGAAACTACATTATGAATGCTTGATGACAAAGTATATTTTATCTGATGTGTCTTTAAAACATCTTCTAATCCTATATTTATCCACAAGGTTGACAAGTCAGTGTTTTGTTCTCATCTGAATTGCCCCACTCCACAAAGAAACAGCCTTCATTAGCAATCTCTTTAATTAAGAAAACATGGGGGAGAACTGTTTTGTTTCTTCAATACTTAGAACGTACAGACCGAAGGTCAGTTTTGGAAGACATTTGCAGTCTGGTAGCACTGTCTGTAGGTAGTGCAGTGCTCTGGTATACATGGAGACCTTGTGATCACTGAATAGGCCTGGGGTAGAATAAGATGCAAAATGTGCAAAATACTTAAAAGCAGCTTAGATAGGTATTTGCTAATACACCTTTAACCTTGGTGGTGCAGTATCTGTATGTAGGGAGAAGAAAAGTGCTGACTACCAGCCCTGTTTCTGTCCTGTTTCTGGTAGGGAAACTGGGCAAACAGGCAGGGATGCAGCTGTGATTCAGCAGGACAGACAGCTGGATACCAAGGAAAGCATCATTTTGGGTGTGTAGCCAATATGATCTCCTGTGCTACATCCTTTTCATCCCAAACTTCTCTCAGCATTGAAAAACAAGCTACAAAGAGGGGGCAATGAAGAAATGATCATCACTTTGAGAACTAGAAAGAGAAGCCCTTCTTTTTATTGCCTGGTATGTGAAACACTAGAAGCTATGTTACATTTTAAAACTGGATACCGATGAGGTGGACCTGACATGATATCTGGTAGAGAAGACTCGGGCATGAGGAGCAGGACAGAACAGTGGGAAAGTGTAGTATGAAAATTTGTCTGAAAACTCACTGTAGGGAAATGACAAACTGATTAAAAGTTTAAATGCCTAGGGAACATTTGACTGAAAAAACTTCAAAAAGGTAACATAATATAATAGCACTATTATGTCTGAGAACTTGAAAGCAAAGGCAACAGCAGAAGTCAAATCTCATGTTCAGAGCAGTAGTGAAATGTAGAACTCCCATTGTCCGACTAACAAATGAGAACCTCATTTCTCCTTCTACTCATTTCTTATAGTAGAAGCAAAATGTGTTTACAAAAGTGTCTCTTGACTCCATAAGCTCTCTTGCCTATTTATACTTCAGTTACAATTAAAGACAATGTGTCCTAATTTAAAATGATATTTTTTCTGCCAGAACAGGAAGATGATGAGCTATTAAATGGAGAACAAAGAAATAGTAAAAAAGTATGTTAAGCACAACTGAGACAGCTATCACATTTCAATTCACTACTTGAAAATATGCCCACCTTTTCTTACACTCATCCTTAAATAGCAATTCTGGTGTAATTGTTCTACTACTACATGTAGATTACTAGTGTCTGAAAAATTATAATCTATGTATTCATACATTTATGATAACAGCTATTAGACAGAATTAATAAGAAGTCAGTTGCTAGTACTCACAGGATTTGATTGTTATTTTCAAGGAAGAAGTTTAGTTTCCTAAATTTAGTTTCCTGCATTGTTCCTTGATCAATTAATTCTGTTTTATTTCAAGAGAATGTATTTTCATATGTAAGTGACCATATCTCATTTTAAGAGTTGTCTTTCAAAGTTAATGAATGCATGCATAGAAGTGGAATCAGAAAGAGAGAAGATGGGCATGCATATGCCTCTAGATTCTCTAGTTTCACTGAAAAACACTGAATTGGAGCATCAGCTGTAATAAAGGTTTGTATGAGATTATTGCAATTCATGCCTGCCCATAACTAGACAACAGGTACCTTATCTGTTGATTTCTAAACTGACTTTTGATGGAATGGTGAATTCACTTCAAATTCTTTGTCCTTGTGTCTTTTTTTCCTCAGGACTGAACTTGACAGTAGAGGGTAAATCTGTCTGGGACCAGAGACAGAGCTCAGTGATGTCAGTGAGCTGTTACAAGCCAAGACAGAATCTGTTGTTGGACGGCAGACTCGGGAGTGAGTTCCTGAGCTGAGCAGTCTAATCCTTGATGTCTCCAAGAAAACACACCAGTGTGCATCTTTACATAATTGTTAAATTTTGGTTTATAAGAAAGTATTTTTGCCTTGCCATTATATCCTCTATTTCTACTGACTATCCCCCTGGATGACTGCATTTAATTTCACTGCCTAGTATTTAGAAAGACTTTTCTAGTACATGAACAGTTTATACTGCAGCCAAAGCAAAGGTCTATTGTCCCTATAAAACCAGAACTACGCTAAGGACAATTTAATAAATATTACATTGTTTTAAACTTAGACATAAGAACAGTAAGTAATAATATGTGTAAAACCATTTTTGCACCCTGTAGCCCTGTAAAAACTGTAATGCTTTAGGCAATAAGCCTCAGAGCTGTCAGCTAACTGTGTGTAGGCAAACTCTGCAAGGCCCCAGTTGCAGTCTGTTAGAAGCATTACTAATTTTCTGTGACAACTTGTGATGTGAACTGGAATTTGTCACAGGTGTTTCTTGATCGGATGTACAGTTTCGACAGCATGGAGTATTTAAGTGTTTGAAATATGGATATATCTTCAAAACAAAGGCACCAGAACTCTAAGCGACCTGCACATGGACAATTACTGCTCACTGAAAATATGCAGCCTTTATGAAAATGAGGAGCCATTCCCTGGGCAGGGAAGAAAGAACTGGTCAGCAGGGCAGGGAACTTGCTGCAGCATCTGCCCTGAGCATTCCACAGAACCTCTGCCACTGCCAGAGGCCCAGGACTCAGACGTGTCAAGAAACTCAGAGATTTTACAAAAGAGAAAGATCCCAAACATTTTTCCCACATCAGTGAAGCACATGGAAGAGCTCTGGAGCCTGCTACTTACACCGGGGTGTTGGTGACTGCCGAGGGTGTGGGACCAGCGCCGCAGCACCTTGTGCTCACAGCAGGTGTTGCATGTGGCTGCTAAGGACTCACTGCTTACAATGTGCACTGAGAGCAACTGAAAATGAGTAGGACTAAGCTTAGCATGAAGAGTGTCAATGAATGTCAATCTAGTTAAGCTTTTCTTTGGAGCTCAAACTGACCAGGCTTATCAGCCTTATAAACATCACACTGATATTTAGGTGTCTGATACACCCCCGTACATATATTCAGTTGCTGCCATATCAGTTTGTTTATTAAAATTATTCTTTTCAATGGTTTTAGCCCTACATGCTGTACTTTTAAAATTGATATCTGCAAGATTTTACTTCGTATCTGACCAAAGTCTTCATATTGCAAAGATAAACAAGCCAAGTCTCATTTCCTTTTTATGTTAGAGCTACAGGCAAATATCGAGGAATCTGAATAAGCCCTGGTCTGGGGTTAAGCAAACTGCACAGGACGTGACATGACATGAGACATTGCTGGACACAACAGATAAACAATGTGGGAAGATGCCAAAAGCTACAGTTAGCACTGTGAGGACTCTCAGGGACACCTGGGTTTCAGAGGTGGTTAATGGGGAGGTAAGTGAGTCCTGAAGCTGAACATCACAGATGACTGGAGAGGAGCATTGTAGATCTTTTGGGGAGAAGAGCTTTGCAGGATGAACTGCACTTAGTCAGCCTTGTTAGCTGAGCAGGTAATGCTGAGATTACCTAGGTAGTGGAATAAGAAATACCAAATTTGGCTATGGATGTAGCAAGACTGAGCTCAGTGGAGAAAATTATCAGTAATTGTTTGGGACAGTGCTGGAGTGCAGAAATTATGGCTAAGAGCAGGGTAAAGTAATGGGGAAAAGGGCAATAAAATACATAAATTATGTGTTTGGAGATGTCCAGGGATATCTCCTGTGCTTCATTGCAGCTGGAGGAGGACAATAAACAAAATTGTTCCAACCATAGCACAAGTGCTAATTCTGCTGCTGTGATCAGGAGGAACTGGGGTCAATGGAGTGAGGTGCTTTCCCTTGCTAGCAGGGAAACACCCAGGACAGATGGATTGAGCAACCTGATATCACAATGCCTGTTGCAGGCCTGAAAACATCCTCCTAAAGACATTTTGACTGTTCTGGTCTTGTCTACCTTGACAGATGTCTAAAGCACAATTTTGCTAGGTATTCCTCACTGAAATTCATGTTTCCTGGATATGGTAATCTGACTTACACATGACACTCTAGACATGTTTTACAATGTTAATTTATACTTTTCCCTCCCCATTGTACCTACTTGAATTTGTTTTAAGTACAGACATAAGATGTTTGACTTTTCAACCAGTATCTCAGCAAACACTAGAAACTCAAGGGTATGTTAAAATATAACATATGTTGATCTTTTGACATCCATTACCAAGTTAACACTTAAGATCCTGTTTCTGCCATAGCACAAAAGCTCTTCCAGACGTGGAATTATTCAAGAGTTAAGTAATTCTAAAATTTCTCATGTCAAAAATCAAGGTACTATAGACACATCTAGACCTTTTTTCACAACAAAAATAGCTAAAATAAGCCATGGAGTGAATGGGAAAAAGCTAAATTCTCCTCTATCTATGTTTCAATTAAAGATAATAAAGAGCTTTTAAGAGAGTAACACTCCTCCTTTGAAGGAAAATGAGTGTGAGTGTACATTTCCCTTGAGAAGGTCTTTATTTACAATCTGGTCATATCGATCTTTCAACAAAACCCTGGAGCAGTAATTATACTAAAAGATGAAGAAAGTGAACACATATTTACAGCTAGTGAACTGTATGATAGATTTATTCAAATCTCCAGAACATTTTGTAAAAAAAATTGTTGAACCCTAAATAGTTGTTCATACTATGTCACAAACAAAAACCATATATGCTATCTCTTCAGAGCACTCACTATATCACTTGATTTATCATGAAAACACCAGCTGGTGAATTTGCGACTCAGACACAAAATTCAAAATTTGTTTATGCTCATTCCAAACTTGAACTTTTGACTGTATCACTTGTTTGTTATTAACACAGTATAAACCCCCACAGCCCCGACATTTGTTGAATAGGTCAGATTCTCTCTGGTTAATTTGTCATACTTCAATGAAACATACTGAAGTTTTTCAGTGTTAGCATGCAAAACTAAGTCGCTTTTGTAAATGTACATCAGCTTGCTCCAGATTCAGTGTAAAGACAAAGCAGAATCCTTTGGCATATGTGGAACATTTTTTCAGCCAAAAAATTAATATTTGATATCCTCTTGGGTTAAGAAAGCTTGGTATGAGATGAAATATAAAATGTTTGCAAAGGTCTGTGAAGATCAAAGCATAGAACTAATAAAATAAGATTTTTATTAGTTGTTCTATAAAAAATATGTTTCCTACGTACCTAAGACAGTTGTCTATTCTGTATGCTGTGCTGTGATCCTTTCAAAACATAAGAATCAGACACAGAACTGGAGTTTTAAGGCCTTAGATATATATACATACTACTTCTTCCCAAATCCCTTTCTTCAATATTACCCATTAATTTTGCTTAAATAAATAAATGATTGTCTTTTTAAAACCTCTACTTAGAAAAGTGTATTAGTTGTTCTGCACTGTAATAATTATACCTGCACATCTCCTCAACTGTTCATCCCACATATACAGATTAAACTTCTGCTGCCTTTTAAAATCAACAAAGCAAAATTTTTCCCACCTCTGTGCCTTCCACGTCCCCCCCCCCCTCCAATTCAGAAATGAATCAAAACCTTGGGGGAAATAACAGAAATCAAAGAGAAAGCAAATAGTAACTTGTTTCCCAGTACATACCCCTGCAGATTCCACGAGTACTTGGAAAAAAGAGCTGTAAAAGCAATATTTTTTTTCTTACATGTCTAACGTCTGACTGCTCTTCCATTGAGACAAGATGTAGGAGGATTGGTCTTTCCACTGAAGCACCCACTGAACCTTCCTTCTCTTGCTTAAAAAACTTGCTCTGTCTTATCCATGTGCCCTTCTGTCCCACGGTATAGTTTGATGCTGACTTCCTACTGTAGAAAACAGAGCAGAGCTCAGAGTGGTAAGCATTGTTCTGATATCTAGAAAGCTTTATCTCCTCCATTATGGGACATAATAAAAGAATTCTGAAAATTTCTAATTCTACGGTAGCTGTAATATTTCCTTAAATTAATACAGATTTTGAGGTGGTTATTGTTTGTTAGTTTAAGTGGCTTTGGCCTCATTAGAATATAATGAATTTTCAAGGTTAGTACTGTATCATGTAGGTAGTAATAATAAATAATTTCCTTGTCAGCAGGGAGTCAATGAATATTTTGGGACTCCATCTGCAGACTATTTGGCTAGCAGGAGTGCTCTCTACATATATTTTGCTACTGATGTGCCTGTAAAACTCCTGTTAATTATAATGGGGATTTATAAATGGACATCAAAGGCCAGTTTGTGAGCTCTCTGAAGCCCTGATCCTGCAAAGGCTTATAAATGCGTTTAATTTTCACACTCTTAGTAGTACTGTTGAAATCAATGTGACTTAATATTAGCTACATGCTGAGTGTTTGTAGGATTGGGGACTGGTACTTTTTTCTACAGAATTTACTTAACTGCCTCCACTAAGTTTGCTTTTTGTGATTTGCATTAAAGTTATAGTCAGAAATCTATGATCTGAAGGGGGCACACAATCCTAATTCTAAATATCTTTGAGATCACTGCAGAGATTTACATTGAAAAAAAGACTTTTGGGCAGCAGAGCTTTTTTAAGGGGGTAATCGGGCCATGTATAACAAAAATTTAAATTATATAAAACCAGAATAATTTACAAAACTTACTAAGGTTTTACAAATAGGTCACAAAAATATTAATTTAAAATGTCTTGGTTCTTTTCACAGGTTTTACCCAATTTTTTTTTTTTATTTAATTGAAATGTAGTCCTAAGATTTAGTAAATTTCATCTTGTGAAATGCATTCTGCATTACAGTTTTCATACACAACACAATTTCACTATAACATATTTAGTCAGGAGAGTCAATAAAAAGATGAGAACTGACCTTTTCGATATGACCACCACTTGCTACTATGCTTCTCTAATAAACAAAAGCTATTAAATAAGTACCTGTATCAGAGAGCATTGGGGGCAACAACAGGGAAACTTTATTACTTAAGAGCCCCAGCCAATCTACTTATATGAAAAAGATAAAGTTCCAGACAATTACAAAAAAAAAAAAAAAAGGGAAGGCCAAAGTGAAATTACTGAAAGAAAATTGAGCAGAAATATTCCTCTGCATCTCACATTTTAAAATCAGGGACTTCAAAAAATTAAACCTCTTCTCACATCAGAAAATGCATGGAGGAGAAATCTAAGTGGGCTTCAATTTCTCAAACAGTGGAGGCAAGGCGTCCCTTTGTCCTTGCTCGGTTAGTGAATCCCTGTGCTATTTGTCTTTGTCAGACCTATGCATTTGAGTACCTGCACTCCCAAGTCCCAGTTTGGGCTGCGCTCCTGTGCTAAATGGATGCGCTGTAGGATATTGACTACTGCGAGTTTGACAAGGCTGCCCTTTTGACAAGGTGAAAAAGGTCATTATATTCACCTCTGGGATGCAGCCAATATAAATCTCATTCTTAAGGAGACACAATGTGTTCAGAAGCTGAGCCACAAGTCCAACAGTCTCCTGGATACTGCCTGGGCAACACAGATTTAAAAAATTATTACAATGTAGTCAGGGTCACCCAAATATGATAGGAAACAATCAATACTATTTATTGCTCTCTGTGGTATAATATCTGTATCTAGGACAAGTACAGGAGATGTATCTTGGGGCTTTCTGTGACAAGCAAGTGTTGCTGTTTGAGGGGAAATGCGTGAGTGCCAGAATGTCAGCCCATCCACGGGGGAGATGCAAACATATGCAAATGAGCAAACCTCCACAAACTAGTGCAATTCTTAATCTTCTTCTTCTGTCCCACCCCTTTTTATGGTTAAGTGAGTTATTGCAGCCCTAAAGCTCTAGAAATCCTAGCACACTTGCCACTAGAGACTGGGGCTGAATCCCAATGAGTGGAAAGCACTGATTAAATGACAGAACAGTCTTTTCCATTCCAGTAACTCCAGTGGCCAGGCATTGTGAGAGCAAGGACTTTGAATGTCACTGAGCTAAAGGAGCTTTCATACTCATTACAATTCTTTGCATATTCAGCCACAAGGTGGGCCCTGGGCTTCATGGCCCCCTTAATGCTCTCTTCAGGCTGAACAAAACTCAGAGAATCTCACTTAAGTATCCCACAGGGCACCAAGGAACCTGGCCCACTTTTACAGATGACTGACAACTGAAGATCTGCTACAAGGAAATAACTTTGATGTCCAAAGCTGACTCAAACACAGCAAAATGTATATTATCACTGCAGAGGCTTTACATTGTAAAAAGCTCGGAAACACAGATAAATAGCTACACAACCACAGAACCTCTGAAATATTTGCCAAACAAATACTAAATTGTGAGAAGCTTCTTTGCCCACCTGTTATTTACTATTTAGTAGTTTTCTGCATGAGAAAAAACGTTATCCAAAACACCTATAAAAGTGCATAAATTGTTATCTGCATCATGCAGCTCCTGTAAGCCCTCAGGAAAACTAATTGCTTTTGAGAGAGGCTGTAAGACCCCTAAAATCATGTCAGATGCCTAAAATCTTCAATATGTATTTATTATCAGAGATGCCTGTTGCCTTGCCTTTGTGGTTATTTTGCCTATGTGGCTATTTTCAGCAAATTGTGGCACATAATCTATTTCTAATATCTCTACATTAAGTCAAAATAATCACTACATAAAAGAAGGCTGAATTATATTCTGAAGTGAATGTAGGTCTGCCAAAGAGCTGATCTTTATGAGACCTAATATAGTCTATACCACAAAATATGAAGTCTATACCACAATGAAGAAGTCCTTGAGTTTGGCTCTATTGAGGGCAAATGTCAGATAAATTCCAAAGATTATTTTTAATCCAAATTATCCTTTCTTAAATAATTGACAGCAAATTTTTCTGCTAACATTTTCACACATATCTCTCCCTTGTTTTAAAGGCACGGCTGAACTGGAAGTCTGCATGTTGGCACTCTGCATAGCAATAAATTGCTATGGTTGTGTGTGCAGGATGCTGACTAACTGTACATTTGTCATATGTAGGAAGGTATATTCTTACTTTTCAACCAATCCCTAATAATTTTTTTACCAGATCCCTTCCTTTTTATTTCCCTCATATTTCATGTTAACATCTGTCTTAACCTAAATCTCTAATCTCTTCGTGTGCGTAGATATTGACAGTCATTTGTAAGAAACACATATATTTAATATGTCCTCTATCTTTCTGCCTGTTTTGCAACTGCCTGTCTGAACGGCTCTATGCAGGCTGCTGTCAGAACATCTTTCCTCACATTGTTTAGTATTCAATTCACTGCTCGTTGCCTTAATCCTCTTCACTCTCTTCTATTAAAAAGGGGATTAAGCATTTCTAAAAATAAAAATAAATGTTGAAAAGTTTGAAAAGGTGATGCAAGTAACTGTGAGTGACTAGCAGTTTAAAGAGTTCAAACATTCTCTAATTAAACACCAGTGCCAAGGAATGCTAAGTGATCCTAGGAGTCGAGCTCTTTTGGGGCTTGTAAGTACTCATTGATACAGCCAGCCTGCACACTGGCACTGCAAGAGCAGTTGTGTCCATAATTTCTGACAGAAAGAAGGTTGTAAAGTTAGGAACAGACAATATTTGAAAAGTGACTCAATGGAAGATGGACAGAGTAGGGAGTTGAGAGTCCAAACCCCTTCTCCTTTCTTTAACTTGTCTATATAAGCCCTGTAAAATATTGCTTCAAGCTTATTCACTTCTGATCCTAATGGAAACTAAACTGCTCAGCAGAAAATTCTGGAAAACTTCAAATTTTATCTGCCCACTACAAGTTAACTTCTTTGAGACCATAATCCTTATTTCGGCCCCCAACTTTGCTTGAAAGATATTTACCACCAATCCCCAGAGAAAGTGGTAGCCTAGAGTATTTACTTAGGCTTTTAAAGAAACTTTTGGAGACGCTGGTAGACATCTCTTCTTCCCAGCAGATATTGGGGACTAATGCTGTTAACACAACTGTAATTGCTCTTACACTACACTCCCAAGTTCTTGGGTTACACATGCTGTTCTAACACAGAAACCCTCATTACACAGAGGGGAAACTGAGGCAAGAAAGGTGATGGCCCAATATATGGAAGATTGGATCCAGTTCCAGGTGTTGGTACTTCAGTTACAAACCCATCTTTTTCTGGAATTTACCTTCACTGGTGTTGAAATGAAATAAGGTTTACATAACCTCAAGTAAACACTATGTGTTTTTATTTACGTTTTTAGATAGATAGAAAAATAGGTAACAAACACAGTGCAGTTAACCTGAAAATTAGTAATATGAAAAAATGCCCACCAACTTCTCAGCATTACAGAGAGAGTGCTTTTCTGTTCTTTCATCTGAGGAATAGAAAATTTAAAATGTGCATTTTTTAGAGGTGAAGAACACTCTGTAATGCATAAATATAATACAGAATAAGGATTACTAAAGATTATGAGAAAGTATACAATGAGAAGGCGAACGCTTAAATTTTTATGCTAGTGAAGTGTAAAAGTCAATGGAAGATCTATCCTGGATTCATTTAAGAGCCTTAGCTGAAGCTTAAAGAATATGATAAGGCATCCATTGGAGGAAGTTTTAAACTCTATTTTGAAAAAGAAATGATTTAAAGCTGAGTGGCTTCAGAGAAGCATCAGTCAGAGAGAAGCTATAAAGGCCTAACCAACAACAATGAACTTCTAAAAAAAGGAGAACGTGGAAAGAGCATGTAGATAAGGCCAGTAAAAATGTTACATGAGATCATCCTAATGACTGTGAGGTCACTGAAAAAGGCATGATCTGTTTGATGGAGTGTCTAGAGAAACAGACAGGCTCTGAAATGTACTTTTTTGTAGTTAACTGGCTTGAGTTAGCCAAACTGAATCTTTCTGTTCTGAATAAGATACTTTTGATAAGATTCTGCTTAGCTGTGATTTACCTCTGTCTTTTAGACATCTTAGAACATTTGTAGTTGCCTCTGTTTTGTCATTAAAAATGACAAAAATCAGAAAAGATTCAGAGGCAGAAGATCAGACTTATAAAGGAGATGCAAATTTTTTTTTAAGAGGAAAGACTGAAAAGAGTATGATTGCTGTGCTCATAGACTTGATGAAAAGTTTTTCCAAAATTTTTGTGCTTTGATTAACTTCTTACTCCTCTTTTTTCATGACTTCAGCATATGCGATTTCTACATTCCTGAAAAAAAATTTGAATGGCATTGGGAAAACAAAATGATCAATTTTCAAATCATTCCGTAGATTTGTATCTCCATGCACAGGTACATATAGATTTTTTGTAAATGTGTATATTTAGGCATAAATATATTTGTATCTATTTTGACTGAATTCAGTACTTATGTGAATGTGTAAGTAATGTAGCATTATTTTAGAAGGTGAGGCTATTTTAACTGATCTGGAACAAAACACAATATTTTTAAAGTCTGTTTTGCTAATATGCTCTTAAATTGTTGACTATATTGATAGATTTATCTGAGACACATAACATTGTAAATATTATGCAAAAATGGGGAGAGGAGAGGAGAGGAGAGGAGAGGAGAGGAGAGAGGAGATAAATACAAACTTTTCTTAAAAAAAAATCCTGATTTAAAAGTGTAAAGAGATACTGTAATGTCAGGTGCTCTTCCAAAATCACAGTGTGAGTTATGCAAACATTGTACTTTAAAGGATTGTAAAAGAATTGACTAACTAAAATTTTTTTCCAGAAGAAACCTCAGCTTTTTGACATCATAGAAACAAAATATAGAATGACATTCTAAAACAGATTTCTGCGTTTAAGAACAAAATTTATGTATAGAAGAGAGAGGGGTGAAGCTGGTGAAGTTCACATAATAAAGAGCAAAAAACAGGAAAAATCACAATCTTTAATGGAGGAAGTAACTGTTAGAGACTTCTAGGTGGTGTTGTGATGGTGTGAAAATAAGTGTTATTTATCAAGGACAATGGGTAATTTTGAGTGCTACTCCTACTTCAAGCTGAAGCAAGGAAACCAATAGTAGTACCTCTAAGATTAATTGTAAACAAGCACAACAAATTGCCATTTTCCTTGAATTGATAGGACTGGATTAATTCACAGAGAAATCAGGTGAAAAATAAACAAAAAAGGGTGATTTAATTATCTTCCTTCAAATGTTTAACTCTTTCTATTGTAAATTTTCTATATATCTATGTATATATCTATATACCTATGTAGAAAGAAGAAAAAGACCAAAACATTTTGAAATTTTGAATAATTTTGAAAATTCAATCATACAATTTACATGAATATTAGCTAACTTTTGTTAAACTAAACCCAAAATTTATCAATATAATTAACAACTTTTGGAGCATACTAGCATAACAGACGGAAAGTGTCTATACTGTATCTGAAAGCCATGTATTTAGGTTATCACACTAACCTGTGTATCCTACATTTCACAAGATTGACCATCACCCTGATTTTTAAGACAGTGTGATAGAAGTTATGATGAGAATTTCCACTGTCATTTGAGAAACTTTTCAGAATCCATACCTTAATTGTTCTAGAAAACAAAATACTGTTTGATGAAAATTGTTTTGTCAGAAAATGCACTAGTAACTCAATTAATGCCATTTCCTTTGTTAAGTCCAGTCTAATGTTGAAATTCCCAGTTTTGGTAGGAAAATCTAGACTCTTTGCCCAGTCTTGCCCCATCACCCTAGGAGAAACAATTTCATCTCTTAAATTGAGTATTTTCCTGTGATAATTTCAAAAAGGGAGAATTTATCCAGTGTCCTACTTGATGCCCATATTTTAGCTAAATCATGAGAACATAAATCAGAAACCGAAGTAACAGCCGTTCAGCTGACAGATCAGGTAGGAGGGAACACTTAGTCACAGTGATTAATAGGTCTTTTCAGGAAGCACTTAGATACCATGGTGATGGGTGTTATAGCAAATCCTCAGATAGTCCTTGATGACTTCATATGGTCTAATTCCTTTTTGACAGTAAAGGGAGGGTAAAAATTAGACTTCTAAATTGCCTGTTTGATATTCACATGGAAATAGACTGAGCAAACTACCATGACTACAGGGGTCTAGGTTGAGACTGTCATTTTCAAGGACACTTGAAAGGACAGCTTCTAATTTCCTCAGATGGTTTTGGAACACTTGCTGAAGGTCTCATCTTGCAAGCTGTTATGCACAACTGCACATAGGTAAATCCCTTCAAATTTTTTAGTAGTTTATTGTGCAAGCATTAAGCTTTTATGGATTGAGGCTTAAAACAATAATAATTAAAATGCCCTGATTAGAAGCCTTAGGCAAAGACTATAAGAGGGAAATATGCAGGTTTTTTGGCTCCAAAGGATGCCTATGCCTACAGAGAGTCCCCTGTCTGGCTTCAGTCTGATAGAATCACCATGGTCCCTGCAACCTATTTTGCCTATGCCTCAACTTCAGCAAATCAGTCTTGTTATTTTTATTGAAAGAATAATCGAAGACTGTGGGAAAGCAGTCACTACCCTGAAGGGACAGTTACAGCTGCTATTCCTCCTGTCCCTCAGCAACAGGGAATGCTTCTCATTTTCAAAAATGGTGAATATATTCAGTGCTTCAGAGATCTCCTTCCACTTTTCATTTTCCAACAGAAAGAATAACTAATTCTAGCCCTTTCTCTCTAAGGCAGAATAATTTTTTCCTATACAGCACTCCTTAAACTTTTCTGGATCACCATACTGGCTAAAACAATACCCGCTTTTCCACTTTGAAATTGTCTTATAGTAACACTTGTAATATAAATTTGCCTAGAGAAAGAAACCTTAATAAGAAGAGAAGTATTTTTAACAGGTTACCTTGAAAAGAATATGATATTAATATGACTATTAATCAGAGAAATAAATACATAAACTGATTTTTTCAAAATAAGTTTTCTAAACAAATTAGAAAACTAAAAGCCTATTGGCATCTTGCCTTTCAATTTTAAAAACGGATTAATTTCTTTGGACACATGGCATTGTTGACCTGATAGTGAGATGTAATAAACTGGCAAAATTCCACTGAAGTGAATGCAATTGTTGATTACCACCAGCAGTGATAATCTCAGCTGCTCTGTAATAACTACTGTAGCAACACTTGTACAGAGAACCAACACAACCCTCCAATTTTATCAGAAGGAAAGGGAGTTAATAAGACTTTTCTTCTGTTTACAAAAGCTTCGTGTGAAATAGAGTGCAAACTCTAAGTAACTTACAGTGTACATTATAATATTCCTGTCTCCCGACAGACCCATTTCCAAGGGTATTTAAATGCTGGCATGTGATTCTAGAGTTTTTACTGAAGGGTCAACTCCCACAGTGAAACATCAATGAAGAAGGGATCAAGTGAGAACTTCCAAAGCTCCTGAACACCAGAAATGTTACTGGATGGTCACATCCTTTATGGCGGTGACTAGCATTCTTCTCCAGCTGGAAATTATGATCCTGATCTTAGAGATCTTTCCCAACCTAAATGATTCTGTGAAATGAGGAGCTGCTTATGCAACAAACAGGACTCCACTTTCTGAGATCACATATTTGGTCATTCATTCATTTGTTAAATACATTCACTTCAACCCTCTATCTTTGAATCCATTCTATTTTGATTTGTACTTGGCAGGAACAGCTTTTCAAAACAGTGAAATGCTTGAGCCCAGTCTTGTCCTTAGGGCTCCTCACCTTAAGAAGAGTGGAACTACCTTATCACTACCAGACAGCACAGCTGTATGAGATAAAGTCTTTTTTCATAAGAGCTGAACTTTTACATTTCTATGAAATTATGCATTTCTTTAGGAAGAGAAACTTTACGTTCAGCTCTTACCATGATTCTATGCCTCTGGTTAGAAAAGTTCTCTGGAGGTCATCTGTTTCAACTCTCCATCCCCAAGCTGAAACAATTATATCTTTAGCACCCCTGAC
Organism: Origma solitaria; assembly: GCA_013397895.1. Classification (NCBI taxonomy): domain Eukaryota; kingdom Metazoa; phylum Chordata; class Aves; order Passeriformes; family Acanthizidae; genus Origma; species Origma solitaria. Next base: position 937,175 of record VZRL01001198.1, read on the forward strand.
AGGGATCTGTCTAGTCTGTTCCCTAGTCCACAGTTTATGCAGACTGTTACCACTTTCATTATCAGTCTATTTCAGTAATTGGCTATTTTTAAAGTCAGAAAGTTTTCCTAATGTCACACAAGGCTCTTATGCTGCAATTTCAGTTCATGTCTTCTTGACCTGTCCTCCACGCAGATAAAAAGCAGATTGCTCTTTTTCACTTTGCAGGAACCTTTTACATATTTCAGAAGTGGAATCATGTTTCTTTTCTGTCTCCCTGTCTAGACTAAACAACTGCAGTTCTTTCAAACTTTCTTCACAGGTCATGTGAGTAGGATTCTATATTACTTCTGATAATTTATGACATGGGATTTTTTCTACTAACATCTTTCTTGCAGTCTGATGTCTGTAAAAGACCCAACAGAAGCCGTACTAGCAGTAGAAAAAGGAGAATATTGCTACCTGTCTTTCAGGTGTGGTTGATGCATTTCACTGCGCTGTTCTATACTCTTAAAACTACAAAAATGTTTGATGTATGCTCAGCTAATGTTCCTCAGCTCCATTTTTACAGTTAGGTAGTCAGCTGGATTAAGAAATATTCTAATCAAAAGGCAGAGTCTTGCATTTATGTTTATTGATTTTTTTTCTCCTTTTGAAACAATTATTCAATTTGACAAATTTGTTTTGATTTTGGAATCTGTCCTACAATTTATGTCTACAACTTCCAAAATTATATGCTATGTCAATTTAATAAATCTCATTTCTGCTTCCATGGTCTAAATTGTTCCATATTGGAAAGTACTATATCTCTGCAGAAGCACATCCTTCCATTTTACACTCTTAACTGTCTCTGCTTTCTATATATGGTTTCCTATCACAGTCTATAGCAGGCTTATTCAAATACCACCATCTGCTGTAAATTCAGTTATGAACTATTTATTTCTGACAAATCACTTGGGTCCTAGAAGCATGTGAACACAAAATCATAACATTATTGAGATTGAAAGAGACATTGGGAGGATATTTAGCCCAACCTCTAATTAAAGCAGAGTGGACAGTGAGATCAGACCTGATTCCTTGGTTTCCACTGACAATTTGAGTCTGGAAACTTCCAAACACATGGATCCCATAACCTCTCTGGGAGCCTTGTTCCACTGCTTAATTGTCCCTTTCCTTATATCCCCTTGAACTTGTGTTGTTTCAGTTTATCATGAGTGTATTCTTTTCCCTCCATCCATGCTGTCAAGGAACTTGGGTCTGTCTTTTTGGTGTTCTCTTCTTAGGTATTAGAAAGCTGTAACCTTCTCTCTCCAGGCTGAACAAGCCTCATCTCCTCTCAGATTAAGTGCTCTACCCTCAGCCATTTCGGTCACCTTCTGCTGGACTCTGGGCTTTGGGCCCCACTGCACTCATCCACTTTACTATAGGATCATAGAATCATAGAATTTCCAGCATTAGAAAGGACACACAAGGATCATTGAAATCAGCCCTGGTCCTGCACAGGACCATCCAAGGATCACAACATGTACCGGAAGGTGTTGTCCAAACACTTCTGGAACTCTGTCAGGCTTGGTGCTCTGACCACTTCCCTGGGGAGTCTGCTTCAGTGCTCAAACCCCCTCTGGGTAAAAAACCTTTTTCTAATATCCAGCCTAAACCTTCCTTGGCACAATTTCATGCCATGCTATCACTGGTCCTATCCCTGGTCACTGGAGAGAAGAAGTCGGTGCCTGCTCCTTTGCTTTCCCTTGTGAGGAAGATTGGACCATGATGAGGTCTCCCCTCTGTCTCACCTTCTCCAGGCTGCACAAACTAAGTACCCTCAGCCACTCCTCTAAACCCTCCACCATCTTCTTTATAAACACTTCTTGTAACAAGGTCCTGAAAAATAATTGCGACACTCCTGATGGAGTCTATTAATTGCTGAGTAAAGGGCAATAATCACTTCCCTTGATCTGCTGGCTGTGCTCTTTTTGCTACAGCTCAGTATGCAATGAGGTGCTCTGCCAGGGCACAGAGATGATGCATATTTGGCCTACTGCCCACCATATCCTTTCAGCAGAACTGTTTTCTGGCAGTCAATCCCTGGCCGATTCCTGGCAGCAGGAGGCAAGTGTGCCTCAAGCACAGGACTTTGCAGCTGTCATTGTTGGATTTCATAAGGATCTAATCCCACTTTTCTAGCCTTTCTAGATGCCTCTCCACTGGAGCCCTGTCCTTGAGCATATCAACTGCATGCCTAGCCTCAAAGTTACCGACAAACTTGGTGAAGACACACTTCATCTAGTCCTAGTCTAATATCAGGTCATTGATAAAGAAAGTAAGCATGATAAATTCCTTGTTTAGCCTCTGAGGAATTCTGCCTATAACCAGTCTCCAGGCAGATTATGAACTACTACCTCTTGAACATGACCATGTGTCCAATTTTTTATTTACCTAGTAGTCCATTCATCTGGGCCATAATGCTCCAACAAAGACACTGTGGCAGATGAGATTCAAACCCTTGCTAAACTCAAAATAAGCACTGGCCACCACATCCACAGATCTAGAAAATTCATCATAGAAGTAAAACAGCTTTATCAAATATAGGCTACCTTTGGCAAATACATATTAGTTATCCCAAGTCACCAGAAATGTTTCTAAGGGAACTTGCTCCCTGGAGAGCTCTCCTGGAGATCAGAGTGAGACTGACTGACCTGTAGATCCTTTCCTGTGTTTTAGAAAGTGACTTTAACATTTGCCTTTCTCCAGTTCTATTATTTCTGAAATCCAAAAATCAAAGCAATCTGTGAAAAATCAACACATTATTTAAGATCTGGGATCTGGGGAGAAGTTGAATTGATACTGGCATAAAAAAATTCATGTTGGCATAGAAAAATTCTGGTTTGCTCTTGATTAGTTTCCTCACACTCTATTTACTTTTCTTGACTGTCACTGAGTTAAAGTATTCATATAACTATCTGTGTAAACCCAATGATGTATTCCATTGCGTTAACAGAGTGCTCTGATTCCATCTATGAAAATCTGATTGTTTCATGCTTCAATTACTATTAAAAAAAATTCTATCACTATTTGATAAAACAAATTGTAGTCGTCATATGATGTCTTCTTCAACATCTTCATGAATCACTTGGATGCAGGACTGGAAGGGAAACTAAGCAAGTTCACAGATGGTACAAAACTAGGAGGAGCTGTTTACTCCCTCGAAGGCAGAGAGACCTCGAAACATTAGAGGGTTGGGCAATCACCAACCATATGAAGATCACCAAGGGAAAGTGCCAGATTCTGCACTTGGGCTGGGGCAGCCTTGGATGTATGGACAGACTGAGGAACAAGGGGCTGGAGAGCAGTGCTGTGGAAAGGGACCTGCTGGGGATCCTGGCTGATGGCAAGTTGAACATGAGCCAGCAGTGCCCTGGCAGCCAGGAGGGCCAAGTGTGTCCTGGGGGCATCAGGCACAGCATCACCAGCCGGGCAAGGGAGGGGATTGTCCTGCTCTGCTCTGCACTGGGGCAGCCTCACCTCGAGTGCTGGGGGCAGCTTTGGGCGCCACAGTGTAAGAGAGACACTAAGTTATTGGAGAGGTTCCAAAGGAGGGCCATGATGATGGTGAAAGGCCTTGAGGGGGGCCAAATGGGAGCGGCTGAGGACACTTGGTCTGTTCAGCCTGGAGAGGAGGAGACTGAGGGGAGACCTCATTGCAGTTACAACTTCCTCATGAGGGGAAAAGAAGGGGCAAAGAGGGATCTCTTCTCTGTGGTGACCAGTGACTGGTCTGAGGGAATGGCCGGAAGCTGTGTCAGAGGAGGTTTAGGTTGGATATTAGAAACAGGTTTTTGACTCAGAGGGTGTTTGGGCACTGGAACAGATTCTCCAGGTTAGTGGTCAGAGGACCAGCCTGACAGAGTTCCAGAAACATTTGGAAAATGCTTTCAGGTACATGTTGTGATTCTTGGGATGGTCCTGTGCAGGACCAGGGCTGGATTCCAATGATCCTTGTGGGTGCCTTCCAATTCTGAATATTCAGAATATTCTGTTTCTGTGAAAAACTAAGAATTAAAGTAATAATTACAGCCTTTTTGTGGATTGCATCTGAACAATTTTTTTTTCTATTTTTAAGAATATTCATATTTTGATTAAGAACCTGTTAAATCACTGAGTTTTCCAGACATAGTTCTCAACTGCTAAATAAACCCCTCTTCATGTATTATATGATATTAAACAGACATTTGAAGACTCTGAAATGATTCCTTTGTTTGTCTATAAAGAAACACATTGGGTATGAGATGCTGTTGTTTATAAGTACTTTAAGCTACCATATGCTAGCACTGCCAGAAACCATGCTTACCTCTCACACCTGCTCTCGCTTCAGCTCTCTGCAATGAACCACACTGGAGAACTGATGGAGCTGAAAAATAACTGTTTCCTTCTGCTGTGGAAGTTTTCATTTGAATCGCTCTTGGTTCTGTCACAGTGAAGTTATGGCTGCACAAGGGAGTATACAGCATTGACAGGACTGGGTAACTTAGGATGCTACTAACAGCAGTAGCAGTTTAAAAACGGTCAAGCTTCAAATGAATGCTCTCTTTTTTTTCTGACTAGCTTTCATTTTCTCCATTCATTTTCTGCTTTATTTTGCAGGATTAATTAGCTAACATGGTCCAGTAAAGTTTCCATGGTTTTCCACTGTAAATTACTCTTAATATTTTGCATTTGCTTTAAATTAATGATATTTGAATGAAATGTTATTGGGTGAGGTGTTTTGCTGGAATCTGAGAAAATCAAGGACATGTTTCCAACTCTGACATAGATGGAGGTGAGGGAAGAGGAAAAGGGTGATGGTGGGGGAAAGAGCCTTTGCAGCTGTGTAATCACAGCTGCATCGCAGAATGCAGGAGACAGCACTGCTGCTGAGTGTGAATAGTGAACCTGAGTGCCCTAAGCACACCTGCATCTCAGTATGATTAGTGCAGTACTCTGACTTTTAGAGAATTACATGTTTTTAACTATCTAAAAGGTAGCTGGTGTATATCATGCTGTGGAGGTGACACTGCTTCCCCTGAGTTTAGACTAGGCAACTTTTTGATGATTATGTTGCAAAGACACTCACAGACGGAGCATTTGCTAAAATCTTGTTCCCTGGGATCTTGGCACAAGGGTAAGTCTTGTGTGGGGAATCAGATCTCTTGAATAAATGGTGGCACTCCAAACAGAGATCCTTGCAGAGAACAGACCCCCATTGCAAGGGTCCTTGCAGCAATGTCTTCAGCTAGATTGCCTGAGGCTCCTCAATCCACTGTTCTGCTCAATTCCTGCCATTCATCTGGCACGGTTTCTGTGTGACCACCCCATCATATGCAAACTCTACTGCAACAGATTATGTCAAGCTACAGACAAAACATCTTCTAATTCTCTTAACTGTCTACAAAAGACTGCCCCACTGGACTTTTCTACATACAATTTGATCAATTTTGTGGCAGGAACCTCCTGAGAGTTTCTAACATAGCACATTTCTCCACCCAGGTTGTTAATCAACATATTTAAGCACAAAAATTGGTCTAGGTACTGCAGAGTTTCCTGGGGGAAATCTTCAGGGCAGTCTCAAATTTCCACTAGGAGAGCTTCTGCACCAATTAGTCAAATCCTTAATTGAAAGGGTGGCTAGAAGTTCGGTCAATCACTGTCTCAAGTCAGCCTATTGTCTAAATTACTCCATTATCTCCTCTATGCAGATGTATACATGGGGAGTTTCTGGATCACCCAAGGAGTTAATGACTTGAGTGCATCAGGTGTGCACACAGGCACAGCCCTGTTACTCAGCTACACCACAATTATAACTGTAGGACAAACTTGAATTTCATACTTATTTTTATATCTAAGTTCTGTACCTTTTGCTGCAATTAAAAGCCAGGCAACCTGAAACTCAACACCACAGTAAAGTAGCATTGTCTGAGGAGCATGATTCTAAATTATAACCATTCTTTAACAGAAATTATTTTAAACAAACCTTTTCCTAATAATATTTTTATGCTTTTAACAGATTTAAATGTCTTCATGGATAATGCAAAGTGATTAAAAATAAATACATACCCTCTAACAAATTTAAGGTATGACTTATCTTCCATGTGTAGGAAGGGCCTAACTGAACCTCCATTCTCCTGTCAGAACAATTGAGCTCATTAAGGGTCATAGCTCTACAGTATCAATGAAGTGAACCACCAGCTGATTACAGCTAGGCGCATCCAAGAGGGAGAAGGGAGGAGTAGTCAAAACAGATATATCTTGTGAAGGTAATTCTCTTGGAAATAATTTTGGGACATTGCATCTGGTGATCTCAGCCAATGGGAGGTTACACACAATTTGTAACTGAGTGTTACAAATTCATATCTATTCTAGTTCCATGTTTTGTCCTATATCTTATCAGTACCAATGTTAAGTTAAAAAAAAGTAAGAAAGTGAAAACAGAACAAGTCTCTCCACTGTTAAATCTCAGCTGTTGGACTACTTTACCTATATCTTAAGAGTTACTTCAAATACAGGGTCTGGCACTTGGTGCTCCTAAATCACTTTAGAAGCTGGTTTTAACACGTATTTCTGAAAGAAAAGCATCTTAACTGAGGCGTTGTTAATGCAGTCTTCTTAATCTCAAGACCTTATTCCTCCCTCCAGAATATCAGCAATTTCTACTGACTTTAAATAGAGGCAGTTTGTGTCCTGCAGGGAAGAAAAAGACCTTAGGAGCATTAACTAAAAAAGCTTTAACACAGAAAACTCTAACCGAAGTCATCTTAATTCAAATACTTTACACTGTGCTGCCCTTAAATGAACTAATTTGAGACCTATGACCTTAACAGAGGGATTTCTCAATTGACACACTGTTAGCTGATGCAAAGTATACCTGAAATATCCTTAGGAGCTCTGTATAAGCATATTACTAAGGATATACTACAGTAAATGTGAAATTCTTCTGGCTTTAGTAAAATCAGATATTCACATAGAACTTCTCTGAGCAAAGCTTCAACTTTTTGGGCATTAGTAAGTTTTTGAGTCGAAGTAAGAAAATAAAAATGAATTCTCATACAAGTGGATTAAAAGATAAAATTATTACCTTTTCCCGTGCTGTAAAAAATGTTCTGTAAAATCAATGGCTTTGTTTCTCCTACTAATTAGAAAAGACCCAGAGACTGACTTTTGCATGCAAGGCCCCAAAATAGCAGCTAGTATGTGTCTGAAAAGTTTGGAGCTAACAGCATCTTTACAGAAGATTAAGTTTCCAAATATTTTTAAATTCCAAATCAAAGCCAGGGATTCAGTTAACAAGAATACAAATGACCAGAGCTTATGTTCGGGACTCAAGCTTCCTCACATGACTTTACCATATCAAATATAAGAGGCAGCCAGAACTGCAGGAATTTTTCATGCTGAAGTTGATTTCTATTTCTAAATTACCAAAGTCCACCCCTCACACCCCCCCTAAAAAATTCCAAGCAGAAAATTCCAGGAAATAAAACCTGATAAAACAAAGTCAATCCTCTGTAATTGTCCCAGTTGTTACATGTCAGCCTGAAATGAGGATAGAATGGTTGCAGGTATCTATTGTGGCTTCCCAGCCAAAGTCTACCAGCCTGATTCCTCATAGCTATGTGGTGAGGTCGACATTGGACAGGCAAGTGGATTTCAGCTCATTCCTGGGACAGGCTGTACTGCCTGAGAGCGGTGACTGAGCTAGAGGAGTCCCAGGACTTGAGAAGATAATATGGGGAGTGAGCCGTCACAGGCAAATGGAAGGAATCATGGCTCTATTGGATCTCTGCACCCTAGGAGAGTTACCAAAGCATTTTCTCTCCTCTCGAAGGGAGATGATTATGAAACTTAATCTAGCCATAGTAATTCACTGCTGGCAATTCAATTTTTTGAGGTTTATAGAAGAGAAAGGGACAAATAAGCACAGGAAAACCCCCCAAAACATATATAGCAAATGTTTGAAAGAACTCGTAAAGTATATTTTCCAAATATGTGTGCATGAAATGCTAAGAAGATTCACACAGCTGGGGAATCTGTGCACATGTAATTCTGATGTCTATCTTCACACCAAGCATTTGGCAGGTAAATGTGTGGACAGTAAAAAATATTTGGACTTTATTGCATTGTTACAGACTCTAAAACAATGTAATACTTGGCAATATCTAAACAGAGCATCAGTGCACACGACTCCAGCATCAGGGCCCTTGGAATGGAATGCTATTGCATTAGAGGTTTAGGACAGAAACAAGCCAGAAGTGATATAAAGTTCTCACTTCTCTTCCCAGACCAGAATCCAAGAACTGCTTTTTTTTTTTTTTTTTAGTTGAGCAAGACTGCAACTCTCAAAATTGTGTGTTAGGTTTAGCTCCAGAGATTACATTTTTGTTCTCATGACTGTGTTTTTTGGGTTTAATGCAGTCTGTTGATTTTGGAATGCTGAGTTGGACTAAATATACCAGACAAAAAGATTGGATGTGTGCCTTCAATGTCCCCTTCACTTACAAAATTTACTTTTCAGAAATGACATCTTTGGTGTAACAGATCTGAAGGTTGTCCTTTGTTGCTACATTATGTCCTCTCAGAGAGGTATTTTTTTCTGTCTAATTTTCTTCTGTGATGTATTAGTTGATTTCTATTTCTAGTTTAAAAACATATTTGCTTTATGAAAATTTCCTTCTTATAAAGTTTCATACACTTCCACTACACATGAATACAGTGATTTTATAATAACAATTAAATGCTTTTAAGAAAAATGCTGAACCATGCATGTGCATATTACACAGAACTTCTCCTGCATTTTGAGAAATGATTCACTAAACTGTGTTTCTCACTTTGTCTCTCAGATCACATTATTTTCCACCTTAAGGTCTTACACGTTTACGATAATGACCAATATTGTATAGAGCTGCTCATACATCTGTTAATTTATAATTTTTAAAATAGTTTCTTTATGTATTTGCCTATTTGGGAATGAAAGGGAAAACGGTATTCTGTTATTTGATGGTATATTTATGGTGCAGACTTCTGCCAGAATATCCATGTCAGCTGGGATAGATGTGGTGTGATTTGAGACTGATTTAGCTGTAGAAGCAAAAACATATCATGCGGACTATAGGGGCAGAAGCATATTTTTGTCAACTCTCTGTGAGAAAGATGTGCTTTGCCAGACATAATGAAGATACATAACCACAGTAAAAGACCTTTACTGACATGATGTAACAGTTTAACTGTACTTAGAAAGTAGTCGTGGTTTGGATTTTTTTGATTTGGTTTTAGTTTGTTGCTTTTTTTCTGGATGACAACTTTAGGCAGTTTTCAAGCAACACAAAAATCCATGGAAAGTCCTTAATGCTTCTGCATCTGGACTTTTCTTGCAATATCAGGTGAAAAAAAGGCTATGTAAAGCCTCAGAGATTTAGTACATTTTACGTTCTAGACTATTTGTCTACTGGATCCAGTTACTTTAATAGGTTATTCGTCAGGAGTTTGGTTCTGGTAAGAAAAAGAGTCAAACACAAGTTGGCCAAACAAAAGTAAGTGCTTGGGAAAAATTCCTAAAGAAAACAACTTGTTTGGTCCACCTTTGCTGTATGTGTTCTTTATGAAGTTTATTCTAAAAAAGATGACATAAATTCCTGCAATATGATGCTGTTTCCAAGAGTACAATTTTCACTATCATTTAGGGTTTTACAGTGATCTTGATCAAATACAACTTTCTTGAATTTGTGTCTGTATTGGAGAATCCAACACCAAGCAAATGGGTATTCGCTTTACCTCAAAAATAAAGTTAGTATAGGTGTTACGGCTTCCACTTTATTAAGCTTTTTATCAGACTCCTGGTCTGTCAGTGTGACAGCTGTACATGGCAATGGAGGGAAATCTCATGGCTGATACTCCAACAAGCAGCTCTCACTCTGGGGTACTGCACTAGACGAGGTCTTGGTCTCAAACAACTCAAATTTGTCCCTCCAGAAAAAGATATATGGAGGTTTTAATACAATGATGAGATTTTGGCAATGAGTAAACTACGCTGTAAGGACCCAGATGAAAACTTGCTTCTTTAATAGACCTTTTAGAAACATTAAAAATATCCCCCAAACTGTTGGGGAAATAGACCTAAAACTTCAGTTCAAGAAATAAACTCAGTATCTATTATACTTTTGGAGACAGATTACACAAAAAAAAAACAAAACCAAAAAACTAGACCTGCATACAAAGAGTAAATTAAAGCAATGTTCTTCTAGTGATGCTAGGAATACTTCTTAAAAAAATTATTTTATTTTTATTAAAAAAATCCAAAGCCAGTACTTTTGTAGAAAATTGCTTTTTCACTATCAGATTTTTAACAAACCATATAGCAGATGTCTTTACACTTTTATTAGTTTATATATTTTCCATTGGGACTCATGATAATACATTCCTGATGAGATATTGTGGTTCAGACTTCCAAGTGCATTCCCTTATCTTATTGTGTTGGGGGTTTTTTATCTTTTTTTCCCTCATTTTTAATAACTTAGTTATGCACATATTTTGTCATTATGTCATACTCTTCTCCTGGTTCTGAGATAAAACTTCCAAGAAAAACTGTTATTATTAGTCTAGGTATTCTGGCGCTTCTTTATTGTTATTAAACTGATGAATGCTTTCATACTCCATTTTTGCCTTGAGGTTTTTGAAAAAGTAGACATTATATCAGGTTACTGAATTATGGAAAATACATTCTCTAGTATTATTAGGTGCCTAAGCACTTACCAATCACATCTTTCATCTAGCTATTTTAATCTTCACCTGTATTAGTCTTTACTTAATTTACCCTGGCTTACCCATGGTTAGGTGATTTATCCTTTACATTTGTTATCACAAATTACTTATTTCTCTCTCTTCTTTTTTGTAATCCTTTGGGAAAATATTGATAATTTTGCATTTATTGCCTTTGGATATTTAAGTATCACATTTTACCTTGAAAAATTACAGTAAATAGAGAAGTGCAAGTCAAGTGTAGCTTTTCTTTATGAGTGCTGAGGTGGACAGTTTCTGTAATTTTTTTGACTGTGTTATACAGGTGAGATAAAGATTGCTTTAAAGTAACTTTTTTGTCTCAGCTAATTTATGCTTCCTGAAAGACAGCTGGATTCCTCATAAGCGCAGAGAAGGATTCTTAATATTTCCTTTGTTTGCAGAGCAGCACCCTACATCATTTAAATTGACAAAACCTTAGAAAGGTTCACCCAGCTCCTTGCACGGTCAACAAAAACTTAAAGCAAATGAAATTTCAAGAAATTTGTTCTGTAGAAAAATTTTCTTATCTTTGACTCATCTGTTAATCATCACAAGGTTTATTTATAATCTTCCTCATTGTCTGAGGTGCTGTCCTTCAAAACAGCAGGTGTTGAAGCCTTTCATACAGCCAAATTCTTCCTTTTATGCATACAATGGAGTTAGTAGACATTTAATATAGAGGTACTTGAAGTGAAGCCTAACCCACATGAACCATGCAGCTGTAAAATTGATTATTAGATATTGTGTCAAGGCAGCTACTTTCTCTCTATTCACATCCATGGAAGAATGAGTTAGAAGATGGAAGATTAGGTTGAGCAATTATTTTTCAAGTACCCAGAGTACTCCACATTTTGAAACTGAGCATCTCTAGGTCCTTTCTTGTCAGTCAGGAAAGTTACCATACCTAGCAGTATAAAGAATGCTTTCATGGCATGACATTCAAGGAAGCAAAGTAGAACACGTGTTTTTCGTCACACAAATCAGTGGCACTATAGAGTCAGCCAGAAGGCAAGGTCATGTGGGAAGAGCTGCTGGACTGCTGCCAGAAGGCTTTACTGACATACTGTCCCTGATAACCTGAAGGGGGGAAATTCTGAGTCTCATTTTGTCAAGAACATTGGCAGAAATAAACAGTAATTTTATAAATTTTAGCTCAGGACAAAATGCCAGTCAGGATTAGGATAAAAATAGGAACAGAGTATGCAAGAGTCAAGGGATCTATTGTCTTTTCCTTTCCTCTTACTAACTTTAAAATTTTTGGCAAATCCTGTTTAGATGTTGGATACTATATAGTTAATTGATCCCTTTCCATGGTGGCTAAGATATTTTTGCTTCTGTTATTGTAGTATTTTGGAGCTTTCAGTCTGTTTGCTCTTGCATTTATAATCATATAGTGAGCAAATACTATTTAGAATCACAGGTTCTTCTCCATAAAAAATGAATATTAAAGGAATTTTGTCTGATATTAAAGCAGATATACTTCACCTAAATGTATATTAGAGATTTCCCATTGTCGCCACTAAATACTAATCACAGAAATAATCTTGCAATGCAAATATATTGCAATATAATATATGGCCAATATTAATACGTATCATCATATAAGAGATGTGGCACATGTAAGAATTTTAAAAATGCTGGACATCTACTCTGTTTCATTGATGTATAAGTATTATACAGCTTTTGATTATTTTGCTGCATTTTATTATTTTGTCTGGATTTGTCCTCATTCAGTTTACAGGTAACCTCTGAAAAAGAATTAGCAGTTATGCAATCTAAGATAATTTTTCACACCTAAAAATTATTTCAATGTAGTATATGTATATGATCTCTTTACCCTCATAAGCTCCTTTTCATCAGTAATTGAAACATTTAAATTGAGAGTCTATGTCTGCCTACAATATTCCTCTTATGTAGCATTGAAAATTAAATGAAAAAATTAACCTATTGATTTTGCTTATCTAACTAACCAGTAAACCAAAATCAGCATCTTGTGTTAAACTAAGTACAGCTGTTTAAAACTGATGTGCTTGTTATAAGTACCTTCATTTTTTCCCTTTCTTTCTACTAAGTCAGTATATTAAAAAAAAAATAAAAAAAATTTGATCAAAATATTATGAAATTAAAATATATGGCATGACTTTGCTACCTGAAAAAGCATTCAAGACACTGAAGCATCTCTAGAACAATGTGCAAATCCACAAGAGGTATAATCTAGTCACAAAAATGCATCGACAGGGACAGTGCCACCTGAAGGAGAGGCTCAGAAACCATACATGGACCATGTCCAATGGACCAGGCAAATATAACTAGCGTTTAGTCCGATTTTTAGCTCCACAAGACATTATCACCACACAGCAGATCTGGCACAGAGCGTGTCAAGTCAGCTCTGTGCCTCCAAGAAAGCAGCCCTGCACACATTCAGCAAATCTGAGGCACTGGAAGACATGAAGCAAGAATACAAGAATAATGATGTCTGGGATCTTTTGGCATCTTGAGAAAGATCTGGACATGAGAAGTCTGAAGAAATAACTCTCCTAGTGTACTAAGATGAAAAAATGTAAAACTTCCATACAAGTGGGACACATAATTAACATTGTGACAGAAAACATCAGTGAAATCTATTCTAGCAGGAAAATTCTCCCTTTTTCTAACATGGTTATAATCCTGCCTTGGTGTAGTACTGCTGAAAACAAACACAGTCTCATTCTTTAGCCTTGTAATTTAAATTTGGTTAAGGAATTTAAATAAAATTTAATGTTTGTTGAATCAAATCTGAAAATAGTTCCATAAAACTGCATTTTTCAAATGGAAAAAAAAGGGATAAATCTACAAATTTTATTTTTAAGAATCTCATATATCATCCACTGTCTGAACAGATGAAGTAAACAGCATGAGAGTATCTTGAAGCATTTGAAATGCGTAGTAAAGGGAGTAGTGATCACATAAACATAGCATTTAATTATTTCTACTTTTAAGGAGACAATATTTCCATAGGATTTTTAAAGGTTATATAATTTATGATGAAATATTCACTTGAAAAGAATTTGAGCATTTGAACCACAGTTTGTCTCTGCATCTTTGAGCAAATTAGCAGCAACTTGGCTTCAACTCATCGAGGTTTTCTTCCCCTCCTGCCCACAGTAGGAATCCCTCTGAGAGCGAGTAGGCTGTTTTACAACTGAAACCTTAATTTGAGACAAACAGATGTAGTGTAAAACCAGCAAGTTGTTTTGTTTTGCTACTGGAAGAGAAAATATAAAACCCCTGCAGATTATCATGCTGGCTACTTTAACCACAATCAATAATTTGAAATTCACCATTAATTCACCTGTAAACACTTGTAAATCCTTGTAAGTTCTTACAAGCAATACCACCAAAACTGTCCAGATCTCCAGAGAATGGATTACCTAAGAAAAAATTATAGAATGAGGATTCACTCTCCAACTGTGTTACATCTGGAGTCTTATGACTGAGTTAATGTCTAAATTCTGCTTGTGTTTCGCAGCAGAAGAAATACTTCAGAAAGGCAATTTGAGCTAGAAGCACCATATAGCACCACATAATACCCAACATGGAGTACTGGCAGGAGAAATATTAAAAAAGCCTTTTCTCCAGAATTTAAGCGTAGGATGAAGGAAGAGGTGTTAGGTTACATTGACATCCTCAAATACCTTTTAAAAAATTGGATACATTGATAGAACTGCTTCTTCTCACCTTTTGTCAGCTGTGTACTTGAAATGCTAAATACCAAAAAGTGAATTTTTATTTCAAACTCTTTTTTTTTTTTTTTTTTCTGTCTCTAGAGAATGTTCTATTCGTATGACTGGAGAAATTAAGAAGAAAAATGCATTCAACTTTTTCTGACACTGAGTACTTTGAAGATGCCTTGGGCCAATATGAAAGCATGAATTAAGCAATTATCAGGAAAGCGCTATGATTCTTACCTTTGAAAAGCCCTGTTTTGTTTCCCTTTCTTGGGATCATTCCTGTATTTTGTCTATTGACTCTTGAGTGTAAAGGTAAATCAATTCCTACAGCAGATTTTATTCTAAAGGAAATGGGAAAAAAAAAGTATTTATCAATTAACTGTGTTCTGAAGAAAGTCTTGCACAACATTTTCACAGCGTTTTCTAAAGGAAATTGCTATTTGCAATCTATTGCTTAGTTTTTCTTTGAATGTGTTATAACGAAGTTGACATACTGAGACTTCACTCTATTTCTATGTACCAGTTATATGTCACAGATCAGAATAGTAAGTAAATATTTATTTAAATCTGCAACTATGCACTTGACAATCTCTAACATTGCTTAACAGAATAGACTCTAAGTTAACTCACCAGAATTGTCATTTCAGCTGCGACTGACCATTACTGAAATGTGAACACTTGACTCTTCGTATGGACATATTCAGTTAACATTTTTGTTTTGCAATCACTCTCCATTCTCACATTTTCAGAATTATAGACTGACCCCTGTAAGTATCTCTTCAGTATTTAGCAAAGTTTTGATCAATTTCCCAAGCTTGATAAAAAGCCGGTTCAGTCACTGGAAAACTAGTATATGAAAGGCTTGAAGGACCTGTAAAAAGCTTAAATAGCTGATCTGCAAAAACCAGATTATTTTCAGAGTGATCCATGGGAAGTCATGATCCTTTGTTAACAAACAAACTATAGTATAAGACTTGCTCCATTATTTATATAGCTTCATTAATGAGTGGTACCTATCATGAAAGAAATGCAGAATGTCTGTTAATACTTGTTGTGGACAGATGCAAGTAAGTAATGATACCCATTACCTTTCTGAAGTGAATAATAGTGAAAAATACTGCCCATGAGTGGAATCTGTCACCCTCTAGAGGTACTTATTTATTTCTAATAGTTACTGAGAAAAATAAAAGCTCATTGAGTGTGAAGGTGCCTAATCTATGGAACCTGAATTCCATCCTCGTGGGAAAATACAGCATTTGAAAAATTTGACTTTGACAGTAAGAGCCTTGATAAAGGTTGAGATTAGAGCGTGACATAAAAATAAGGAAGAGAACTCAAAAAAAACCCCCCCAAAACTGGAAGATCACTAAAGATTAAAAGAATAGACCAGTTTTGGTTACCTTTTTGCAGAGTCATAACATTATCCTAGCTAGGCAAAAAGGTAATCAGCATACAAGATGAAAGGAATTAATTTTGAAAGGGGAGAAAATATAGGAGATGGATTCAGAGACTGACAGTACTCTTTGTCATCTGTTCATCCTTCACTGAGATAGGCTAAATAAGAGATCTCTATTTTACAAGGACAAATAAGAACACAAATAAATTTCCTCTTATGAGATAGTAAACCTTCAACTAAGCTATTTCTTTCCATTCTGGTAAGCAATTTTGCATAAAAGATTTTCTACTCTAAAATGTAGTCCCTAGTGAATTTTGTACAAACTAATTATGGATTGGTGAAAAATATGATAACAGAAGTGCTGACATAATCTTAAATAACAGTATGCTAGACTAGAAAGCCTAAGTTGGATAACAACTTTTGAAACTTTGCTCATTGGTGTGTGCAACATTGGCTTTTAAGCAAACGCAGCTGTTTGCAGCTCAGCAACATAGCTAAGGAAATTTCAGAGTACACACAATGATACAAATGTGATTAATACGTCACACACAGATCAGCATGCTGCGCATTGTGCACCCACACAGTATGAGTAGTTTCTGCATCACGAAGATTAGGGCTTAAGTAATGGAGTAAATGTGAGTGTTATCTATTTTGTATAGTTCAGAACTGCAGTAAGGAGATTATTGATGATATCCAAGGAAGTTTGTGGTGAAGTTGAGAAGTGAATGAAGATCTTCTTGTAGACTGATTAATGTCTTGATCTTCTGCCATATTCTCCTGGTTTTGCTTTTTGTTTGTTTTTTTGGGAGGTTTTATTGTATGTTTGTCTTATTTCTGAGACTATCACATTATTTTGACTTATTCACTTGTTTTTTATCGAAATAAATTCAAATGGCTTTTTCAGACTAAGGTGGGTCCTGAGACTTACTTCAAGCTTAGCCCTGCTTACTCACACAAAGAAAAAACCTGAAGCTAAATTTATGAAAGGAGTATTTATCAAGGTTAATTTTGCATACATCACTGAGAATGATGAAACACAAAACAGAACAAATGCCTCTTTTACTTATCCATTATGATCACTTCTTAATTAAGTTGGAAATAATAAGCACACTTTCTAGGGCATCGTGGCAGGGAAATTAAATTCTGTCTGTGCAGCTGGACATAGTTTGAGTTTGTCAAGGGAAAAGAACCATAGCTTGCTCAGAGCTAAAAGCAAGCAGTAAAATGTGAAGGTAAAGTCTAAGTATACCACTGAGGTACTGGATTATTTGGATAAGATGTTTACTGCCCTGTTGGTTTGTTTTCCTGTTTATCTGTTTGTTTGTTTCCCCAGGTATCCAGCCTCTGACATGACTTCTCCTCTGGAAGAGCAGAGCTTGTTAAGATGCTAAGTTTGTATGTCCTTCTGTGGAAAACTTCTGGTGCTTGGGTGGAGAGCCAGCAGCCATGCTGACATGGTTGTCATCCACTGCTATAATACAGTCACCATTAGGATGGGGATCTGCGTTTCCTGAGTGGAATGATGAAGGACACCCTTAATAAGACATCTTCACAAAGGGCAGAAGGGCTGTTGCATGGATATGCCATGCTTTAAGTGCACCAAGGGCTCTCTCACAGTTTTGTGTGTGGAGGATAGCAGTTTTTCATAAAAAGAAAAAACATTTAGATTAATATGTCAGTCATTGAACTAAGGAAGTTTTATCCTTGCAATCTTGGGGGGCAGAGAGAAGATGTTTTCTTTTTTTTTTTTTCTACATGTGAAGATGAGATCTAGGGAGGTTGTAGTCATGAAAGAAGCACCAGTTGAGCTTCCCACTCTACATAAATTTCCCTACCTCTTAGTAAAAGCATGTACCCTTAAGCTTAGCAAAAATCAATGCAAAGTTAAATATTTATGAAAAAGTTTCACTTTCAAAATATTATCTGCACTTTTATCTTGCATGTTTATGCTAGATAAGAGGAAATGTTTTCAGTCAAATGGAAAAGCATCCACATTCTATTTCCTGTAAAGAGAGTAAATTATTTCCCATTAAATACAATATGCAGGAAGTTTCCAAAAGCTTCAAGATCACTTAAACAATCACCTTTCTGACACAGCTGCCAGCCCTTTTTTGAATTTAAAAGAATCAGCTCCACTGTTTGCTGGAGCGTCTAATCTCTGCTAGATTAACTCCATGGAGACACATTCCAGTAGTTTAATCTCTGCTTCATTTGATTTCTTGAAAAAATAAATGAAAGACTTCTGAGCACTGAGGTTTTAGATTCCAACCTTTTTATTTCAAATTAAAACAAAATATAATAGTGCTAGACCTAGAATCTAAGTCCTTAAATATACACCCAACACTTGCAGAAGTATTTTGCTTTAGAAAAGGACATTGCAATTTTTAGACATTATTACATGATATATATTGTACTGATCCTAAGATTACTGCAAACAACTTACTATGAACACTTACAAGATCAAAGTTGAAGACTTGACTGATTGAGCATTGGTAACAATACTTTTAGATGGAGCCAATTATAAGGTATGATTACATATAATCATACATATAA
Organism: Origma solitaria; assembly: GCA_013397895.1. Classification (NCBI taxonomy): domain Eukaryota; kingdom Metazoa; phylum Chordata; class Aves; order Passeriformes; family Acanthizidae; genus Origma; species Origma solitaria. The sequence goes on from VZRL01001198.1 coordinate 955,616, forward strand.
ATATTTGCATGCCCAGGTATATTATTAAAAGTTGATTTTCATAAATGCCTTTACTTTGTCTCCATTGAGATTCCACTTCTGGGTCGTACATGTGAAGAAAAACTGAAATGGAATTGGTACATTTTGTAGTTTCCATTTTGTGTACACTAGAGTAGAGGGAGCAAAGAAAATGTGAAATGGAAATGTGTACTCACCTTTACAAAAAGAAATCATAACAGAAAATCAAAATGGAATGACAATGGACTCTGCGCTGCAACATTTTCATACAGGACCTTAGATTAAATTCTGATTATGAATTATAGTAACTTATAAATAATAGTTATGTCATATTGCATAAACATCTGCTGAAATCTCACTGGGAACAGACATTTAGTATTTGTTCCTCCATAGAGTTGTGTATATTCCTCCATTTAGGTAATGTAAACAAAAAATTAAATGGAAATGCTTCCAAAAACTATGTTAAGAAATGAACGTGAAGCACAAAAACAAAACTCATTTATTTCTCTCCTAGTTGTTACTCAGAAAGTGTAGGTTAAATCACACTTTATCTCACTGTTCATGTGATCTGCATACAGTTAATATTTTGAGCAGAGAAATACTGAAATGTGAGAGTACATGAAATTACTGCTGATTCACCCAGAAAAAATAATAATTATTAGTTCTCTTTAAGATAATCTTGAGATAATAGCCATGATAGTACTTCTATGAAACAAAAGTAGGATATCTGTTTACAGAAGAAGACCCAGAGGGAAAATAAAAATGTACAAAAACTTGTTTGATTTATATACTTCTGTGACCTGGAATACCAGCCTGGGATTCTCATGACAATTTTACAGTCAAAATAATATACAATTTTCTTCTAGATCAACTGAGAAATTCCAAGTAATGACTTGTTCGTCTCAAGCAAGCATTCATTTGACTTCCAGTGCCAGTTTAATAGTTATCCTCTGAATACAGGAAATTATATTTTTTTGCTACATCATTTGTATTTCTATCAAAATATTTAACATTTCTAATCTTTCCTACAGGAAAATTTCTAAATGTATTCATCTGATTTTCCAGAGGTTATGGTCTCTTTACAAAGATGATAGTTATATCTTGTGTTAAATTCTGAGAAGTAGTGATCAGGTGCTCACATACAGATGCAGACATTGTTGCAGCCTTTGTGGCAATAAAAGCTTTTATTTAAAATCCTCTAATGAGACATTGAGGAAAGGATATGAGTAATATCTGAAATTCAGTTCATATGATCTTGATAGACCGCCAATACAAAGCACAAGAGAGGAGCATACAATGAAATCAGTATGGAAAAAAAAAAGATTCTTTTAAAAATATCCTATTGAGACAGAGTTTTTCTCTTCATCCCTCATTCACAATGAAAATGGATTGAGGTAAAATGACTTTCCATAGTCTTACACATGGACCAATGTATTCATCAAACTCCCATTTCATTTAATGCAGCATCTTAAGGGGATCAAGATGGATTCATTGGAAAGACTTTGGTATATATTCATCCACAGGTCCAAGAAGTTAAAGCAATGAACATCGGAAAAGGGTATATGAGTTCCTATATTCTCTTGAGTGAAACTCTGTTTTTTCCAGCTAAACGTCTTACAATAGGTCACTGCAATACTTCTAAACACCAGGTTAAAATGGCCAGGGGTTCCTTCTCTTACTTTCCACATTTGTTTTGCATGGAACCGAAATTACCTAACACTTTCTTGAATGGATTCCACTGTAACTCAATAAAATGTGCTAAGGGGAACCAAGAAGCAATACTGGAGCAAATTTGATTTCACCTACCACCCACCCTTTAATTGCTTCAGTGTCTGAAGTCTCTGACCATTTAATCTTTGAAGCACTAATAATGTGCCCAAATGATCAGTTACAAGTTTTTAAAAATTGCCTTGTGTACATGCATTAGGAGTTCTTGGTAGACTGCGGAGGGAAGGAGTTGCTATAGAAACACCACCTTAACACACTCCATTCACTGATGGCTATAAAGAGATACAATGGTCTCTGAATAACTACTAATAATCCACATGATATTCGAAAATTGCTAGGTTTTCTCTCTCAAAATTCTTACTTGCAATGCCAGAGAAACTCCCCCTCCTTCCCTGCACCCTAGCCTCCCACCTTTCCATTCAAACCTTCCCAGATGGAACTTTGCTTGAATATCTACTTGCCTGTGTTATTTTGGTCTGTTTTGTGCAGACAGCTGAATTCAGCAGTGATCTACAAAATATGAAGAACTCAACAAGATTAAATAAAATCAGCTGCTTTGTCAGAAATACCTATGCAATCAACTGGCAAAATGCACTGAGAGCATCAGGTTGAAGTAAAGCTTGGAAGAAATGTATCTTTTTATTTCTTGTAGCTTTCCCTATCTGATTCAGACCACTTGAAAACCATCCCATTCATTGATCCATTTTACCTTTTTTCAAGAGTTTTTCTCCTTAACCTGGTAGGTAATTAATTGTGTCCTTTCAGCCATTCCTTATTCATCTTTTAACATTCCCAACATTTAATCACCGGTAGGGGATAGAAGTACATGCACAGTACAATTAATCTCTCTCAATTGTAATTGTGATTCAATTTGAGATGACAATCTCTGAAGAAAACTCAAAAGTTAAATCTACTCAGGACTAAAATTAAATCCAAGACATCTTGTGGAGTTTACCACAGTCTAACCTTAAACAATTAATTCAGGAGGAAGAGGACCTGCCTTCTAGACTATCCTTAGCCTAGAGAGAGGTATAAACCTAAAAGAACATAATGGTCTTTTTTCCCATTTAGATTGTTTCCTACTCTGTAAAGCGAACCAAAAAAAGGAAAAACAAACAACAACAAAAAAGAGTGTATTTGAAGCAGAATAATTAGAGAACTTATCTAGAATAAATTATCACAGCTGGATTGTCTTCCAAGGGCATTGAAGAAAAAGGGAGACTTTCAGCAATATCTTTCTCTGCAGATGTTAGATATCTGTTTTCCTCTGCTGACTGAGATTGCAGATGGTTCTTTTAGATTACTTGGGTTAGTGACCTTCTCCTTTCTAGATGTGAGCAGGTACAGTGTCATTTGGGTAATATCTGGGCTAGATATCCAAAATATTAAGAAATCCTAAATCCAGATTAATTTCCTCCTTTATAAAATTCCCAGACCTTCTAACTAAAAGGAATGTATTTATTTTTTGGTCAGTAAATGCTTGGGAAATTTTTCTCGCTGTCAGAATTTTCCATTTACCTGATTTCCCTGTTTTGGACTGGGATAAATTTAATTTTCTTCCTAATTCCTGTTGCTGGGCTATGTTTTTTATTTAAGATGAGAATAATGGTAACATGCTAATAATTGTTGCTATGCAGTGATTAAGTCAAGGACTTTTCAGCTTGTCACAACATCCCACCAGTGAGCAGACTTTGGGGCACAAGAATCTGGGAGGAGACACAACCAGGGCAGCTGACCTGAACTGGCCAAAAGATATTCCATCCTGTAAATGTCATGCTCAGTTTATAAACTGGGGGGAAATCTGGCTGGAGGTTACTGCTTGGGAACTGCCTGGGCATCAATGGGCAGGTCATGTGTAATTGCACTGTGCCTCACTTTTTTTTTTAAATATCTGTCTATCATTAACATTATTTATCCTTCCTCTTCTGTATATATAGCATGCCATAGTAATATATATAGGATAATGTATGGTATACAATATATATAATATCCTTTACTGGGCTTTATATGTATATAGTAAACTGTAAAAAAAAAATCAAAAACTGCCAACAGTCCATGATTGTGTACTGGTTCCAGCCAGGACGGGATTAAGTTTTGCAGTAGGCAGGAGGAGGCATGGCTAGAACCCCAAGGTTATTTTATACCAATTGAAGTCATTGCCAGAGGTGCGGAAGGAAGTCTCTTCTGAGAACAGGTTCCTTTCAGTCAAGCAAGTGTGGCAGCTGGAGCATTGGGGTGATGATGGTCCCAAGTCGAAGGGAAAGGTGGGTTGGCACTGGTCCTGAGCTAGAGGGAGCTGTCAAGGTGATGTGGCTGTGGTTAGATTGAGCTCCGCAGTGATCTCATTTGCACGTGAATCACTCTCTCTTTTGTGCACTTCTGTTATTAATATTGTTGCTGTTAGTTTTTTCTTATCACATTGTTGTTACCATTAAATTTTTCTTATCTCAAGCCATGATCTTTGCCTTTTTTCCTTTCAATTCTCCTCTCCATCCCAACAAAACAGATAGAGGTATGGGGAGGTGAAGAGAACATGCAGCACATGGTTTGGAAAGTCTCAGTGAGAGAACTAAATTGGGAAGTACCATTCTTAAATCATAACAGGAAGGTAAAATTTATTTTAACAAAATAATTTTTTCTGTGAAGCTGTTATAATATCATATGTTTTTACTGTGAGGAAAATACAAAATGTTTTTATTTTGTTTTCTTCTTTCAACTGCGAAAACAGCAAAGTTGCTTTTATTTTAACAGTACTTTATCCTATTTTTCAGCACAATTTTAGAAAAATCTGCTTTAAGATTCAACAATAATTGTTTTTTAACAGTTGTTTAAAATGTATTTATATAGACACGGAATAACTTATCTCTTAATAGAATCAGAACTTTTTTATCACAAAAAAGAAAAATAATAGAAAAGAGGAAGGAAAAAAAATCATGGTTTAGTAAGTTAAAATAATTTAATCCATCTGGTTTGTGGTCTTTAAAAGCAAGGAGAATGGATTGCAAGAAACTCAAGTGTTCCATGAAGGTAGTTACATTTATATATGAAGGACCACCTTACCCAATGTGATTAGTCTGAAAAAAAGTTGAATTTCAGGTTCTTTAATGTCATCTCACCTTATTAAAGTGAGACACATACAAGTATTGTGTTAAAAAATGCCACTAGTTTTTACATGAACTTTTCATAGGCTGATTTATACAGTATTAAGAGAAGACGGGGAATTATTTTTCTTCAAAACTTAGATAAGTGCTATCTCACCATCATATACTATCAGGAAGCAGTCTCTGGTCTGATGTAACAAGAATTATCTTCTGTTGTATTATATCTCCTTTACTTTTGCTCTTAATTTCCAATTTCAGAGATGTTTTGGTAGTACAAAGTCTCCTCATATAGAGTGAGTGCACAGTTCCCACTTCTCTCTCACATTGAACCATTGCTTATTTATTCACCGCAAGAAGTGGTCGATGTCATACTTGAAAGTAATAACATTTTTAGAAATTCTCACAGTAAAGTTGCTGGTTTTCTAATGCTCTCTATATTTCCTTGAGCAGAACTAGTATAGTACTAGCAGGATTGCCATTCGTATGGCAAATATGAAGTTCTGTCTTTTCCTTATCTTTTACTTTTATGCTTCTTAAAATTTAAAGAGATACCATGAAAATATGGCACATATCACTGGACACCAAGTTCATAATAATAATAATAAAACAAAAAACAAAACAACAACCAAAAAAACCCATAAAATAAGCTAAAGACCTCAATCATCTAAAGAAATAATTTCTTCTGTTTGTCTTTGACACTGCTTAAACCTGCAATGTTGAACATGTCTGTTTCCATTGTTTGTAGGACAGGAAACATACATTTAAGGCAGTCATTATTTCACCTCTGGTATGCCATGGACACAGGGTTTTAAAGTAATTTTGAAATCAAATGCTATCCTGACTGTGCAGTGGTAGCTGGCTGTGTATGATCTCTAAATCAGTAATCCTGTTAAGATCCTGTTAAGTCACCAGACTGGTTTTGAGTTTATTCAGAAATATAAAGGACTTTTTTAAAACTATATTTCTTAATATTAGACAACTAAAATTATTCCGCGCTATATACTCAATGAAAAAAAAAAAGTCAGTTATTATGTCGGTAATCATTACATGATTTTGAAGGTTAATTGGTAATAAAATCTGAAATGTCCAAGCTGTTACAATCATAACTATTATATCATTTTTAGAATAAAGATCACATAACTAGTGAACTATAACAGACCTCCCAGTTTTTATGAAATATGTCTCAGGAGGTCTGTTAATCTCTTCTGGGCCATCTGTCCTATTTGAATCAGAGAATATAAAGACTTTTGGGAGCAGGGAGAAAGTAGGGCAATGCATTCTGGGACATATCTAACTTAGGTAGAAGTATCCAGGAGGGGCTGTTAAATAAGGATCATTGAATAGGGCACATGAATGACTAGGAGACTGACTAGAAGACTCCTAAAAGTGCAATTCTTTACACAGAATAGTACTACAGCTTGCTGATGTTAGTAAGAGAGAGAAAAATTACAGTGATTCATGTTTGGATTCCCCAGACTTTATCAGAAATTATTTCCCTCATCTTTATGATATCTGTCTCCTGCTCATTGTGCTTTTTACCTTACAAAGGGGAAAAAAATGTCCTTTTTATGTACATATGTACTGAAAAATAGCAATATAATTTAATGAGACTGTTGGTCTAAATTGTTGAGCAGAGAAAGAGATTTTTGTTGGTTTTTTATCTTTTTTTTTTCACTTACAAGTGTATTCATGCTATAAAAATTTAAACAACCACTAAAGAAAGCAGCAACATTTAACAAACCACAGAATTATGATAATGAAATTTACAGAAGTTTAGCAGTTATGGGCAGTTTGTACTGCCCTGGTAGAAAAATGCAGCCACCTGTAGAACCGGGTGCCAGAAAGGCTCCAGCAAGTTCAGCTCCTCACCAGTGCTGCCCCTTGGTGCTCTGCTGTGTCCACGCTCCCTTAAGGGGTAATCCTCACACTTGCTCTGTCTCTACCACTAGCTGTTGGCTTATCAGTCTACCCCTGGGAAGAAATACACAGAGACTTCTCTTTAATTGGGACTATGCATTTCGGAACAGCTCGAGATATTTTAATGGCCTCCTAGATATCAGTAGGGAACCATACTTTTTATCAGGTTCAGCTATACAACAATGAACAACCTTTTCAGAGCCTGTCAGTGACAGGGAGTTTAGACTGCTGTATGTGCATTTGCTTCTCTTTGAATGCTCCATCTCTCTGCAAGCAATATTGTCCAACAAGGGAAAAGGACTTTTTATTATTTCAACTGTAAACATCAAAAGTTGTCTCTCATCTTTTCCCCTTCAACTTAGTACAAATAACCAACTAGTCAAAGAGCAAGAACTGCCTTAAACAAAATACAAAGGAATCAGAATAGCCAAAGGTGCAAAAAATCCAAGCTTCAGATGTGGCTCCCTGATAATAACATTGTTATGTTAAGCCACTGGGCTGACTAGACTGAAATCACATACCAAACCTTGCTTTTAAGTACATCATTTCAGAGGCTGAATTTCAGACTTCAGCTTTCCTAATCTGTGAAACCTCTATGAACAACACAGTTAAAATATTATTTTGAATTTAATTTGTTAAAACTCTATTGTTTTTAGTTTGCGCCTTGGAATACAGTGTAATTCCATAAACTATATTTGTTTAAAAGTAATTCATGCAAAAACTATCTTTAAAACTACTGGATATACTGATAACAGAGCTCTCAGTATACCCAAATATTCCCAAAGCAGCATGTTTCACATCATCTCAATAGTACAAATATACAAGCAAAAAAGAAGAAAGACATTTTTTCATGCCTAAAGATATGGTGTTTTATGCAAACCTAGGTATATTTAGTTTTTGCTCTTGGAACTGAACACTGTTGAACTAGTAACTGAGTGCAGTGGGAGGATTCTCACTGATTAGAGACCACTTTGATTACAAGAAAAGAAATCCAAACATTGGAAAGACTCAGATATTTTATTAAGTTAGTTTGGCTTGCTGAGGTGCCATGCATAATCTAAACCAGTGTAACAGATCCATCATGTACTTTCAAGGCAAATGTGAAATAAAACTTCCCACAAAAATGCAAATGTTGGTCTTTTTAAAATTTCAATCCTTTTAATTTATGTGTTTTATTTCTTGTTTACAATGGGTTAGGTATCCACCTGAACTCCGTTAAAGCACCTAACATGTGATGTCAATTGTATGTCTTAATCTGTATATTCTGTGCTAATATGCATTTAAGACTTATTCGCATTCACTTTTAACTTTCTTTACAGAGGTACACTTGCCATTCTTTACTTTATTCCTATAATATTTATTCTCTTTTGCATTATTTTTTAATTATGACTATGACCTTGCTTTTTCTATGACCTTACCATCTGGAAAGCTGATAAGATTACCACCAGATCAGAGACCAGGCATGTCTCTGGCACTGGGAATGCCACTAAAAGGAGGAGGGAAAATAGAAGTGAGGTATTTCATCTAACACAATAATTCAATGTCAGATAGGAACTGAGGGCCCCTTACAGCAGAGATTTCTCACTGGGGTAAGGATTCCCTTCTACCACACTACAGCCCCCTACCCTAGGTGGAGTCACTACCTCTAATCTCCAGGCACCTCTAATCTACAGTGTCCAAGGCAATCTCCTGAGATATCAGCCAAGGATCTGGAGCCAACACCTAGTGATTCCCTTTCTGCCTGTCCTTGCTCTAATAAATTTGTTAATTAGCCCAGAGGGGAAAGGAGGCTATAGTATATTCTAAGGTCAAAAGAGACTGGATAACAATATTGATGGCTGAACTTTCAGATCTCCTGAAAACAGTCAGTGCACCTTACTTCACCTAAGGTTTGTTTAAAGATGGTCTGGCAGCAGTTGAGGACTAAAATGAATTTTCCATTGGTGTCAGCCTGTTTTGAATGCATCCACATTCCTCAGGTCACTGGTGGAATTGTCACCAGCATTTGTCTGTTCTCATGCTCCTGGACTTTGCGTCACCAGGCAGGAAACAACGTGTCAAGCCTTGTTTAAGGTAAGGATGACCGGATTCCTAAACACAAGTGTGAGGGAATAATACCCTTATAAAATGTTAAAATTTCATGATCTTAGCATATCCTTGTCATCTTCTGGAGTAACTAGAAAAGAATGGTCATTTGTTGAGGGCTATTGCACCACATGTTATTCTGTTTGGAGGCTATAATGACTTGTGGAGGATTGCAGATAGTAGTAGTACCCCTCAGCAGGAGGAAAGGGGAAGGCATTCCCAAAGCCATGATATTATCCCATGGACTATGTCCACACCGAAGTAGTTGATGTTGGATTGAGTCTTACACAGGCAGCTTCCAGATGATGCCAGCCTGCACTGGGGTCAGATATTTGGAAATTATATGCTCTCATGCCCTGCTTTGGGCAGCTCGTTATGGAGTGGATGAGCATGCACTTGCCTGAAGGAAAGCTGGCTAACCTCTGCTTGTGCCATACCTGAAGGGCTTCTTTACTCCCAGATAAACTGAGATTAAAAAGAAAGAATGAAAATAGTGTCTAAAATGCTCTGAAAACTTTGGCTGACTTTATTACTGGAAAAAATCCTCACAAGAATTTGTACTGTACACAGTTTAGCTTCTCCTTTGTAGCACGACTGAAATGTGCATTCTCTTGATTTGCACTGTGAGCAGACTGTACCCAGAAACAGAGGGAGATTGATGTCTGAAGACCAGACTTCCAGTGTGTCTCCATCCATTACAGAGAACATACACTGGGTTCAGCAATGCTCCCAAACCCATGCAAGCACCCTACAGCCACCTGTAGGGTCAGTGTGATGTCAGTAATGCTGTTTTGTGTGTGCTGAGAGGGGCTGGACATGCCCACCAGCAATGACTTGTAGGAATATGACACAGTGTGTGAGAAAATCAGGTGTAAAAATTTAGACCCAAATGTCCACTTAAAATATTCTTACAAATATTTTTATATTGTAGTGTAATTGTGACTAAACAGCTATTTTTTCTGTGGCATTTCTACATCTACTGTGTCCATTGCATTCAGAATAAGGATACTTTAACCACTTTAATGCTTTCATGGATTCTTCCTATATTATAAATACTTATAAGTCTTAAAGCTAATGATTATTTTAAATAATATTTAAAGGATTAGGTAGAAAAGAGCTCATGTTTCTGCCCTTCTTTGTCTCAGAAGTCGGTCCTAGCATGAAAAATAGGTTGTGTTTGTTCCTATGGAAAACAACCTCAATCCTTGCTAAGAGGAATAAAGAAATGCAGCTAAAAAAGGTCATAATTTCCCCAGCGTGTGTGGAAAATGATACATAGAACACATCTATTTTGCATTTGTGTGCAAAAATTACAACACGGTAGCAAAGACAGCAAAGTACCTATCCTTTCAAAAAGAGACCTGGAGAGCAATATAAAGCTTTGAGCTCCCCCAGCACTTCAGCTTGGCTCTTTTCCTACTCTCCCTTAAAGTGTGACAATTATAAAATGATTTCAGTGGATCTCTGTCTGTCATTAGCTCTTGTGATCTCTCCTCATAGATGAGGAATGATTAAAATCACCCCAGGAGATTTAAAGCTGCAGTGAAAGAACTGTGCGATTACTGTTACTCCAAAGTATTTTAAACTGGATGCATAACAGATAACTTGCCCAAAATAACTTGCTCGAAAGTGCAAATCAAGAGAACGCACATTTCAATTGTGCTACAAAGGGGAAGCTAAACTATGTACAGTACAAATTCTTATGAGGATTTTTTCCAGTAATAAAGTCAGCCAAAGTTTTCAGAGTATTTTAGACATTATTTTCTTTTTTTTTAAACCTCAGTTTATTTTGGTCCCTTAACACAATTGCTGGATGCATGGCCTTAAGATGCCATAAAGTGTCACATGCATACAATTCCCTCTATGTATAATCTTCTTCAACAATGAAAGATCTAATTTCACCATTTCTACTGTCTGCAGTGAACTTTTTTCACACAGCTCTAGATGGCAGTGCTGATAAACAGCTAGTACATTCAGCAGGGATAGATTTTACTTGGTGAACTGCTACAATTGATTTGGAGTCTTAACCTTTCCTCCACTTACCCTGTTTCCCACTCTACCACCTGCAGCCCTATAAACAGAAAAGACTTGCATGATGGAAGCCATCTGTACAGTAACTCATCTCATCAGTGTGCTGAAGAGCTGTTCTGATCAAGTGTTATCAGTGTCTTCCAACTCACTGTGTATTTTTCTTATTGCTAAAAACAATCCCAAGCATTCTCTTTGGCAGATTAGTAAGGAATTCAAGTAGCAGATGTTCAAATCACTTTTTATTTTTTGCATATTGAATCTCCATAAGGATACCAAGATCTGTTTCTTGGTCTTTGTGCTAAGTGTAGCAGTTCAGTCATCTCTGCTATATAGACAGTAACCAAGGAAATGACTGTGAATATATTATCTGAAAACCTATGTACATTTTTTAAAAATTATGTTTAGCCTCCCTAGGAAATACCAAGAACAACATATACTGATTTTTATGCCCATGCTTTCCCCACAAAGAATAAACATCACGTCGTAGGCAATACCTGAATACGTTTACAAGCTACTGCTGCACAAACTTCCTTCAATCAAAACTCTCCCTAATGTACTACAAATAGAAATGTCTACCTGGCATTCCTCAGTATAAATTCAGCATACAATGTTGTCCCCTGAAGATATGACTGAAGTTGTCTGATGGGATAAAATCCACTGGATTAGTTGGACTGCAAATCGTTTTGATAACATACTTGTTCTCTTTCTTGCATACATTGAGGCATACATATAGAATTCTCATAATAATTTATAGAATCATTGAATATGCTGAGTTGGGAGAAACACCACATATCAGGATCATTGAGTCCAACTCCTGGCGCTGTGCAGGACACCCCAAAAGTTATACTGTATGTATGAGAGCATTGTCCAAACACTTCTTGAACTTAGACAGGCATGGTCCTGTGACCACTTCCTTGGGGAACCATTGGCTTCTTGCTGTTTCCTTGAATCCTGTCACTGGTCTTGAGAGTGAGGAGATCAGTGCCTGCCCCTCCTCTTCCTCTTGTGAGGATGTTGAAGAGAACAGTGAGGTCTCCTCCCAGCCTCCTGTTCACCAGGCTGAACAAACCAAGGGACCTCAGCTACTTCTCATATGGCTTCTTCTCCAGACCCTTCACCATCTTTGTTGTCCTCTTTTGGACACTCTTTAGTAACTTAATGTCTTTTTTTATATTGTGGCACTCAAAACAGTGCATAACATTCAAGGTGAGGCTGCCCCAAGTCAGAGCAGAGCAGGACAGTGCCCTCCCTTGCCCGGCTGGCGATGCTGTGCTTGATGCCCCCAGGACATGCTTGACCCTCCTGGCTGCCTGGGCACTGCTGACTCATTCAATTTGCCACTGACCAGGCCCCCCAGGTCCCTTTCCACTGCATTGCTCTCCAGCCTCTCCTGGTCTATACACACAACCAGTATTGACCTGCGTCAGGTGCAGAGTCTGGCACTTGCCTTTGTTAAACTTCATACAATTGGTGACTGCCCATCTCTCTAATTTGTTGAGGAGTCTCTTCAGGACCTCTCTGTCCTCAAGTGGGCTGACAGCTCCTCCAAATTAGTGTCATCAGCAAACTCACTTGGTGTTTCTTCAGGTCCTGTGTCCAGCTCTGTAATGATGTTCTTGAAGACAACTGGGTCAAGGGTGGAGCCCTGCAGAACTCCACTAGTGACTGCAATCCAATCTGATGTCACCCCATTAACCACAACCCTTTGTGCCTGACCTGTGAGCCAGTTGCTCACCCACATGTAACGTGGATATCCAGCTTTGTTCTGGATATTTTGTCCAGAAGGGTACTGTAAGAAATGGTATCCAAAGCTTTGCTGAAGTCCAAAAGTTTACACCTACTGACTTTCTTAGATTAACTTGCTGGGCTATCCAGTCATAGAGGGAAATCAGGCTTAATAAACAGGATTTTTCCCTCATGAGGCACTGCTGGTTGTCATTAACGACTGCATTGTCCTCCAGGTGTTTTTCAATACCTCCTAGAATAATCTTTTCCATGATTTTACTGGGCACTGAAGTGACCAGAACAGGTAATTTTATGTACATATGCACTATGTAGGCCTCTCAAATTAAAATAAATAGGGTGATGGGAGGTTCTGAAGCATTTTAATGGGATCTTCTACACTGGTAATTCTTAGAACCCCCTCAAGCATAATTTTGGCACATGTTGGCTAGGACTTGCCCAGCAATTTGCAGAGTTTAGGAGTAAGAACCTTCCAGGAATCATTACCAATGGGCAATTTGCATTTAGAAAACTTATTTTGGAGGCAGTGAAATTATACTAGCATGCCCACATATTTTTCTGTGCCAGTAACTTCAATGCTCCAATATATTCTTGGACGGGTTTAATTTGCTCCTACAGAAATAACCTAAATTTTCAACGCTTTCCTTCTTTAAAGAAATACATCATTGTTTTCAGACCATAGGTTTATGAACAGACATAGGTGCTGCAGTTACAGAATCCAGACAAAAAAGGGAATAAAGAAAGTTGTTGGAACCACATGGGTGTGAAGCTGGTGAATAGACTGGAGCATGAGTCTTACAAGGATTGGCTGAGGGAGCTGGGCTTGTTTAGCTGGGAGAAAATGAGGCTCAGGGAGGACCTTATCACTGTCCACAACTGCCTAAAAGAAGGTTGTATCATGGTGGCAGTCAGCCTCTTCTCCCCAAAGTGGCAGGACAAGAGGAAATGGCCTCAAATTGCATCAGGGGAGGTGTATTAAATACTAGGGGAAATGGCATCACTGAAAGGGTGGTCAGGCATTGTAATAGGCTTCCTACGGCAGTAGACGAATTAGCATCCCTGGAAGTGTTTAAAAAGGCGTGACTGTGGCTCTTGGAGATATGGTTTAATGGTGACTGTGGTGGTACTCACATGGAGTGATACTTGTGCTGGAGTTAACTGTTGGAGTTGATGACCTAAGAGGTCCTTTCCAAATTTAATGATTTGATGATTATATGGTTTATACCAATCCTTCTAAGGAAATGTTACTGAAACATGAGGAATATTTGGGGTTTTACTGAGAAGGTTTCATATTTATCACACCAATCAAGATAGTATCAATCAAATAAGATTATATTCCTTGAGCATGATACAGAAAATTGTTGATATTTGGTCAGAGAAGGTTTTTAACTTGAAAATCTTGGTTGTCTACTACATGGTGATAGATGAAACATAAAATCTTTGTGAGTCTTGATTTACTAGCATTAAAATTACCATAAAATTAAAACTGCACAAAACTGAAGAAATAATATTATTCTTTGTAATTTTTAAGAACTTTAGGGAAATTTCCCAGCATAACTGAAAATCATTATATTTGTTTGCAGTTGCCCTGTGGAGTTAACCTGTAGCCTCAACACAATATCAAGGTATAGAGGATCATAATTTGGCAAATGAGCTTCAAATCCTACTGGGTCTGTGTACAGCAGAGCCTTCTCAGTTGAATGCTATTTAGCTGAGTTTCTGACCAGGTTTCTTGAAGGGAATTTTTCTACAGCGTGTCACTATTCACATGCAAAGGCTTTGGATACCCATGTGTAATGATGGCTACAGAATGACAGAAGTGCAGGTGCTATTTTAACTTAATCTACCCAAGAGAAAAGCGCAAAGGCATATCTTGATAATATAAGAATAAACTTTATTGCAACATGAAATCTGCATATTCAACTCATAAATAGTGCAATGAAACTAGTACCTAATACAAGATAGCAAGATGTAGCTATATTCAGGCCTGCTGGAAGTATTATCAGTAGATAAAAGTCACCATTTCTTCTGTCATGTTCAGCTCCTAAAAGTGATCTTACATGGCTTTATCACTATTGGCTAGAAAGCTAATACTTTTTTTAATAACTATTCAAAGCCATTTCTAACTAAAGAATAAACATTTCCTATCTGAAGAAAAGAAGGATAATGCTTTCTCTCTTTCAGGATATTCCTGCAGTCAGTTCCTGCAGTTAAGCAAATTGTAATGTTTTTGAAACTCTACACATTTTAGATATCCATCACTTTTGATGAAGATTCTGACGAGAAGTTTTCTGAGAGTCAATAGGGACTGAAAGGAAGCTATTTCAGTTCTGGAAATGTCATGCTTAAATACTGTTTTAAAGTAAAAAATATGTAATAAATATCATACACTTTCTGTAAGATTGCACACTCATGCTTTAAGATTATTAATCTGCTCATAAGATCAGTTTGAAAAAGCTTTGGAAAAGCTGAACTTTCAGTATTATGGTAAAAAATCCACAGCAGAGTGCTGCAAATATCCACACATACATAAGAGAATGACTTGACAAGACTTCTAATTTTTGTTTCAATCACTGTACGAATGAATTTTCCTCGTTAATATCTAGTCATTGGGAATGGAAAGAAATAGCCATTCTGGTCAACCACAGTAAGACCATTCTCAAGCTACATTTCATTAATAAGGTACACAATTCCCTACAGACACATACAAATCTAAATAAATATACTGTGCCCTGTGTTTGCTTGTCTGAAATAAGCATACCAGAAGGCCACATTAAATATCTTAAATGATGACAATCTTATCAATTCCTTTGGCCATTTTGTTTTATAATTTCTTAATCTTATCAGCTAAAGATTCCCTTAGATCACGCTGAAATTTTCTGGTTAGAGAGAATGCTCATTGCTTCTTATTCTGCCCTTGTTGGCTAATGAGAATAATTGGTCCCTATCCTCTTATAACATTCCTTTATGTATTTGTAGGCAGTTATCATGGCTCCCCAGTGGTCATTATGTTTAGGTATTGAACATCTGCTCAAGAGTTTATTGATGCTGTAGATAGTCCCATATCTGCTGGGAGTAATAATGCATTGCACTGTGTGGCCATTCCGGGAGCCCTACCTGCAGGAAGGTCACTCAGTAGCAAATCCGAAACACCTATAAAATGCAAAGTCCTTACCATGAACACAAAGAAGGCATATATTTCATCACATATTGGTGGCAAACCAAGAGGAAAGATTTGTTAAAAACACATATAATTGTGATTTTTTTTTTTTTTTTAAAAGAGGCAAGGATTTTATCTATATTTGATCATGATTTCATGGTGCCTCAAAGCATCAGATAAAGATTTTATTTATTCTCAGACATTTTGTACTGAATTCCTGTGAAGTCTTGGCATTTCTATAATACCTTCCATGCTTGAGAAGAAAATACTGCAAGCCTGACAGGTGTTGACAAGCAAAACATTCATTAGTGAAGCATAGTATTAATTATAAAGTTTGTGTCCTTTGTTTTGATCCCTACTTTGTCTCAGAGTAACTTTTAGGTAGGAAACACTTGATTTTAAAGTCTACAGTACAAAAGGGAGGAAATTTTGTACAAGTTTATAAAAAAATAGAAGATGACTTCAAGCTAAGTGTACATCCTGATCTACAGATTGTTTCTCTTTTATTTATTAAATAATGCCAGCTACAAAAGCACATTTAAATCCTCCACCAACAGGAAATAATTAGGTTAACCCCAATAAAAATCATATGTAATAACTCAGTCAGCTGGAATTTTTAAGTGGGTTAACAGGGAATGAAACCAAAAGGAAATAGGCCTTTGGGTTTCCTGAAGTTTGAGTGAAAGACATGCAAATAATACCACACTTATAGAGGTTTATATAGTCTGTTATAGTAATCACTGTATCTCTCAGAATGTAATTATGTTTCAGCCACTCTGCCCTTCCTTTTTTTTAACTCATTTTCCTCAGTCCCTAACAACATTCTGTGAACACTGTAAGGATTAGACAATTCCAGGAAGGAAGGAAGGAAGGGAGGGAGGGAGGGATGGAGGAAGGAAGGGAGGAAGGAGGGAAGGAAGGAGGGAAGGAAGGAGGGAAGGAAGGAAAGAAGGAAAGTATTTGATTATTTGAATATCTGCTATTTTTAACCAGGAATATATTTTTAAATTAATTATCTCTTTTACCCTATCGTACAACCCCCAAAATGTGTGGCTATGTACTGTGATAAAGACGTGACACAGAATGCAGAATACTGCTGTACTGTGGTTGTGTACTGAGAGAGCAGTGGGGTGGTGTCTTACTCTATGTAAAAACTGCTGGTGGATTAGCAGCCAAAATGCTGAGAGCCTTCCAATTTGAAGGCATGGGGTGGGCCAACTGGCACAGTATTTATGAAAGGGACACTCAAGCTATGCACATTGCTAAGCTGCCACTGTGAATGAGAAAAAGAAAGACAAGCAAAGTGTTATTGAAGCAAAGCCTAGAAAAAGAGCATCAAAGAGACTGGAACAATGAAGGGCTGCTTTCAGAATGGGATCATGAAAGCCTGAAGCCCTGTGGCAAGGCTGGCAGGTGGACACATGCTGCTGCAGATCACAGCAGCAGGAGAAGCCATCAGGATACTATACAGAGTTGGCAAGGTTGTTAGAATCCAGTTGGGGTAGATTAGAAGCCCTGCAGAGAAAGGATTAGCAGTTATGAGCATAGTTTAGACAGCAGGAAGGTGAAATGAAAATCCACAGTCACATCTACCTTTGTGCTTTTTTCCTCCTTGTTGTCAGTGAAAAAGACCATCATGAAATGAAATGCTTTAGAGTTTCGTTTGGATATGTCAGTCTCGAATATAGTTCCTACTCTATTCTATTCCCAGCTCAGGGGACTGAGAGCATTGTGGCTGTAGTGAGTAAGGAGAGAAAAGTCCAGGTACCCATCTTCCACTAGCTCAGATGTCTCATTTGTGTCCAAGTCAAATCTTGGAGTAATTGAGGCCATTTAGGTTTCTGTGGAAATAATATAAACAGAAAACCATATGCATGTAGAAGTAAGTGCCCTGCACGTCGTTTTGACTAGTTTCTCATAGATATACTAGAAATACAGCAAGTATGACTAGAGATCTAGGGTGTGATGAGAATTCACAATGAATTGCATCAAAGTCCCATGCTGATGTTTTGCTGTGGACTCTGTTGCACTCAAAGCTTAAGACTCCTTGATGACTTAAGGTACAGGAAATTTCCTGTTTTCTGCAGTTTGGCTAACCTTCTGCTGAGGTTACAAATTTGGGGGCCAGGCAGGTCCACTGCACTACTACCTCACCAAAGAACCTGATCTCTTTCAGAGTGAAGCTGAAGTTTGCAGGATAATCCTTCTCCCTATCTGTTTGGTCTTTATTGTCCCCACATGGAAATGGAAAGAATAACTGGAAGAAAATAGCTCTAATGATAAAGCTCTCCTCCGGTGCCTTGGGGCAGAAAGTGGGAATGTGAGAAAACAGGACCTTCCGTCTTGTATGATGTGATCTCAGCAATCCTGTTTAAATTCTAAGGCAAAACACTCACTTCAGTTCATATATCAAATCAAAAGAAAAAAATTATATATATATGTATAATATATATAAATATTTGTATTTATATTATTATAAATAAATAAATAAGCTGTATTTATTTATTGATTGATTTGTTTATTTAACTAACAAGTCTTACCTAAATGAACGAGCACAGATAGTTACATGATAGATTGTAACAAGCCAATAACAATAACATTTATACTGATTTTATTTCAAGAGGCATATGGACTAGTTTTTGCTTATGACTCAGTTCAAATTGTAACAGGTCAGCTCTGAAGTAAATGAATGTAAGTCCACGTGTATTCAGAGAAGTATTCATATTACTGCTTGCCTTTTCATTTGCTCTGAACAGTGATTGAGAACTTCTATAACTATATATAAACACAGTTGATATGGACTTTTAGGTTGGATTTTTTCATTAGAGTTGAGCTATGTTAGTGAACTCTTGCATCTGGCAAACCTAAAATTGCCTAGGCATGCTTTCCCACATTTTTCTACTTGCAAGTAAAACCTAAGTTATTCTAAAGGATTCAGGTGAGTTCCTGCAAATATCACTATGTGTTCTGATATTTTTCTACCTTTTTTTGTGACTGAATCTCATCCTTCCATAAAATTACTGATTACATAGTCTGATGTGAGTGGAGGTGATTGCTGCAAATTATTTTTCTGTTTGTTTAGTCGCTCTCAGTGACATATTTCGTCCTCACTAAACTAGAACTTGTCCATATCTTCCTTCCTGTTTTACTATAAATAATACAATCATTTCACATGGAATCTAAAAGGCAGCTTCAACGTGGGTATCTTGAGGTCCTTATGCTCATGCCATCATATTAAGATTATTTTCTGCATATTTTTGTAACTGCAAAGACTTTTCTTTTATACTTTTCCAATTAAGTAATACCGCTAAAGCTCACTGATTTCATATTGGATGACTTTCATACCTTTTATATCTTATAATTTTTGGATTGGATACATTTTATACCCTCTTTTCCCCTAGCAACTCAATTTCCTCATTCACATGCATTCAAAAAAATGCTGCAAATCTATTTTCCCACTCCCTCTTTTTCATATTCTTTACAACACCCTTTTTTTCTGCATCATACTCTGTAAAAACCTCTTCAGCTTTGTTTTTAAGAATGTCCTGCCTCCACCTTTCATCTGTTATTTGCCACTGAGAAATTGAAATTTACCTTGAATCCACAATGCTGTGCCCAGCCTCAGCTGTTAGGTATTCAAAGCAAACACAATGACACTTGCTTCCTGGTTTTCAGTCCTGTCAGGGAAGGGATTCTCACTAAACTTCTGCCAAACTACATCACTCCCATTTTTTAGCTTTCTAAGAATTTTTGGTTTATTGTATATCAACAAGAGACATAGCAGTGATAAGCCACTAACAAGAAAGTGGTGACAAGTGTTGTCCCTTGGTTTATTTGTAATTCCCCTCTGTTTGAATCTGCTCATTTTTGTCTTATGGTTAAATAATAACTTTTTACTTTGGGACTTTTTTTGTTTCAGCACCTTATACATGAGGGCATGGGAAAATATTAGGGTTCCTAATTGCTATCTGCAATTCTGATAATTAGAATCAGTAAGTATTTACAAGAATATGATGGTATCCTGTTTATCAAACTGTACCATCATTTGATGAAATTACATAGAGGTTTAACAGCTTTAGCACATTTCACTTTCTTGCACCAAAGAAGAAGGAACTATAAATGGGAGGAGCATGATGAACTCAGTTTAGATTTAATTAGAAACTGAAGTTAAAAGCCAAGAGCCAGGCAGGAGAAAGCTGCCAGTGAAGGTTGAAGCTGCTTTAAACCTGATAAGGAAGAAAGTGTGGGGTTTGAAATTGAGATTGCTGGTAGGGTGGCTGTGGGTTTCTGTAGTGACAAACTGTACTTACAGATTCCAGGAGCCCCTGATGAAAAGCTGTTCTCATTCCCTAATGCTTTATGGGAACACTGCAGCCTCTTGGAATATTTTTCAAGCAAAAAGACATCATCATGACAACACTGGAAAAAGAAAGGCAAAAAAATTTCTTTCTGGTAGGGAAATAAAGACATCTTAAGCTCGACTTCAAAAGCTCTCTACAGCAAACAGTAGCTGTGGAGATACCGTTTCATCTTTGCCTCTGGGATATTATTAAGCCTTTCTAGTAGCTTTAACTGCAGGAGAAGGGATTACAGAAGTTGCTGCTGTGTAGCTGCCTGACATACAAATATCTGGAAAAGCGCAGATCACGTTTTTGTACAAGGGCCACTTATTAGACAGCACTGAAAGCTTAACCTAGAATGAATAGCACACCACACTGCTAGCTGCACACAAACAAAAAACATGCAAGACCCTCATGATTCATGCTGGCCTTTTAAGTGCTTTGGGTGAATATTCAGGCTCCCGGCTTCCCTTTTGTCATGGCTGTGTGTACAGAGATTGGTGCTAATTGAGGCTGTGCTGTTTTGGTACAGAGAGCCGTGCCATGCCATTCACCCTGCTTCTGTTCAGGCTGTGTCAGCATTTCCATGACAAATCCTTACTTTCAAGGGTTTACAGCTTAATCGGAGCAAAACCTGCAATTGGCTGAAATGACACACACTGTTCCCATGTTAAAGGCTTTGTGCACAGGAGCCAGAAACACAGAAAAAGAAATTATTTCAGGTGCTTCTATTTACTTCGAGCTGCTGCTTTGGCCTGCTAATGGCTTTGTGTTCCAAAATGGAATGTGTTGGGTCAAGGTCCTTATTGCGAATTACTTGTTACATTTGAAATGGGGAAAAAACAAAAGAACCGTATGGCTTTTTCAGTGCTTTTCAGCAAATCACTGAGGATTTTGCAAGATTAGCTTGGTGAATCAGGGATTGGAAAATAACTTGTGAAGTGGCAGGAGTCAGTTTGGAAACAGATGTGCTCAAAAAACAAGTCCAGTTTCACTTTGTTATTCCTAAGAGACTGTATTAGACTGAACAGCCATGCTTTCTAGACATCCATAGAAATAAGTCTCTGCCAGTGAGTAGCATATGACATCCTTAGCATCTGCTACCCCCTGTCAAGTCTCAGGAACCTGCACTGAAAGACAGATTTTGTTTTTTTAAAGATTAGCATGAAAAAGGAAAGTCACCTCCTCTAAATACCAATAAGAAAGAGTGTGATGCTATAAAGCAGGAGAGCTGTCATGGTTGGAGGACAGTCACTGCCATAAATAGTCCTTAGGGCAGCAGTAGCAAGTGGTTCATGGCCAAAGGTGAGGTAGAGCTGAGTGCTTCAGTGTGACCTGCGTAAAATCAGGCAGGTGAATAATTGTTTTGAGGTTTGGATATAAGCCTGATATTTTTCCATATCCCTAAGTCAAGGGCTGATGGTGTCATTTTTATTCTTAGGAAGCTGATCTCTGCCACTTGCAATGTTTATAAACAGAACTGTTGTTATGAACTTGAGGGAATAAAAATGTTCTTTCATCCCACATGCAACCTGTATGTTGAGGGCTTATATGGCCATTGAATCTCAGCTATTTAATTCTATGATTAAAGTAAGGACATTACTTGGTCTGCACTTAGATCTTCACTTAATCTTGCAGGATTCATGCAATTCACACAATATCCTTTCCACTTTTCATTTGCAAAAATGGTGTGAGTCCAGACACACTGGGGGTCAGTTCATGAGACTCGGATACCTCATGTAAATATAAACCTTCGGAGAATGATTTTAATTATAATTCAAGTTATTTTTATCATTCCAAATAATGATACGTAACAATGAATGCTGCGAATCCGTCTCTTCTTGGTGACTATAAAATCTACTTCATCCTTCAATTTTTTTACACATGTGAGCAATACAAAATTATACGTTTTAGAAGAAATAATTGATGAAAATATAGCTAATCTTTAGATTTTGAAAAGCAAATCTGATTAAGTGAGAAAGATTGCCACTTAATTAGTTGAAAAAAGCATAAGTAACTTGGAAATTGAATTCCTGAATGAACTAGTGGTTAGAAATGAAACAGCTTCTATAAATAGCTATTAGTAAAACAGGTCCAAACTTCCACTTTGAAGAATTTCTTATTGGCTTCAGTATGTTCCCTCAAATGCAACTTTAAATAACAGAGCACTTTGATGAATAATATATAAGAAATAGAAATTAATAAACAATCTTAGATGAAGTGAAGAACCAGAAAAAATATTCCACGATTCATTAAGCTGTTTCTTTCATGTGACAATGAAATAAATATGAAATCAAATGAAAGATAAGGAATATTGCTCTTGCAATATTGTTCTTTCAATACTGTCCTTTTGCTTGTCTTAACTTGCTCATGCTGTGAAAAAATTAAATGATTGACATGATGTCATCAGACCAAGTGGAATTTGAAATGTTGACATGCTATGACACTACCATTTTTTCACATATTTATCATTGAATTCTCTGTTTCTTTTTTGGTAGATACAACAGTGCATATTCCTAGGGTTTAGAACTATCAGAATACTGCAAGCTAAAAAAATCTTTGATAGTTGTAAAAGTGAGAAAATTGACAACCAACTCTTAAAATAAACAAAACAAAAATTTAGTTTAAACTATTTAAAATCAAACTAGAGCACTGATAAGACACAGGGAAGGAATGTCACAGGTGGTAGCACAGTTCTTTGGCATAGCACCCCTCCTCCATTGGCTCTTGAAAGGCAAGACCATCTCACCTGTGTACAATGTCCATGTAGGGGTTGTCATAAAAAGAAATTGTATGATCTACCAATTTCAGCAATCTAAAATTCTGGGGATTTCTGTGCCAAGACCTGCTTGACATTGTTCTACATTTTAGAGAACCAACAAAGGTCATGAGGACTATTAATCGTCAGAGATGTCATAAACAGAAATTTGGATATTATCTTGTGAAACTTGCTTTAATAACCCAAATTTTCCTTTCTACTCTGTTCTCTTTCCCTCTTCCCTTTTTATATTCATCCATATATATAATACTGTAACTATGGGATCAAAAGTTTGTATTTGTTTCTTTCCAGGCTGGAATGTCTTCAAAGTAGAGACGTCTTAGTTATTGACTTCATATCAGAGATAACAGAGTAAATCTGAATACTGTTGTTACACAGGATGTCAATCTAGAAGCTTAACGGTCCCCTCTTACTTTACAATCCTTGAATATGTAAATAATTGCAACAATAACTTGAAGATCTTACAGCACTTCCAAGAAAAATGGGGTAGTTTATATACAAAATGCTTGCAAAGACAAGGAGAAGTCCTTTAGGCCTATAGCCAAGCTAGCACATTGTAGAAAATTAATTTTCATACTTGTGCTTTCAACAAGAAATGTGTCATTATGTAGAAATTGTAGGAAAAGGATAATCATTCCCTTTACAACAATATGTTCTGAAAAAGGAAACTTGTATAAACACTTTAGGCACAAATATAGTCTTTGTTTTTCTCCTTTGAAAAACTGAAATACATTTTAAATTACCTGGTGTAAATGGTGTGCATGTCATGATAAAAAATACAGCATTTTTAAATCAATGTGGTATTAGATTTTGTAATAGTTAAAATGCTGCTAAAATGAATTTAAGTATCTGAATTACATTTAATAAATTTCAGAGAAAATGTAGAATTTATATCAAATTCATATCTTAAGTTGAGCACAAAAACCAAACACCTGTAATTTTTCTCTTGTATGAATATAATAGTTTCCATTTTGCTTTTTCAAACTGGATAAGCAAGTGGATCAATGAAATACAAAATAATATATATTTCAACAGTTTGAATTCCTGCTTACATGTATTATTTTACAAAATCTCATTTTCTTTAAATTGTATTTTACTTAGGATTACCAAATCAGTAAAAGTAAACAAAATCTATAATAAAGCTGACAATGATATACTATATTTCTGATATGAGCCAAGCTAAGAATATAAATAGACATATTCTATAAAATAAAAATGTAAATTTCTTGATAATTTGCAGTACAGTGTATATTAATAAATTACCAGTATTTTCTTCAAAATAACTTTGTATGTAAAATTTTTGACTTATTTTTCTTCCTTTAAAGTAATAGTTTCCTTTATTAACAGAAGTTTTAACTACTTTATCTAGTCAGACATTTCATGTTTTAGAAATGGAAAGGTCCTTGGAATTCCTAAGATTGTTTTTTTTAATACAGTGTAATATGTGGATGCTTGAATTAAGGTTTTGTGTTTATTTTAAAACTAGGAAATCCAATTTCTATAAGTTATATTGCTAGGAATTCTGTAAAATTATCAAATTAATTATTTATAATTCTTTGTTTTCACATATCTATTTTAATGTTTTGATAAGGAAATTTATATGTGGTTTTAATATTTTAAATTTTAAAGCCTAAAAAGGTTAAAATATGTAAATAAACAATAAAGAACACATAAACCAATAAAACAGTCCTTACGATGTTGAGAAATTCAGTGTAAAATAGTATCTATTGTTCAGAATTTGTAACAGAAGAAATCAATATGGAGACTGACATATTTGTTGGATTTTATGTATGGTTGGAATCCATAAAGACAGTGTCTGTTTAGTATGCTGCACTTCAGCCTTTGAATACTGGCCTGCCTGTATACTTTTAAAGAATAATTACTTACTTCTTAATACCCTAAGAGGAAAAATCAGAATGACAAAGCCTCTCTGAAAAGATCTGGAACAAGCTAGCTGTCTATAGAAAGGAAAGAGTGGGAATGATGTCAGAAAAACTCTTAGTGCACTGATGAATTGTTCAAAATCAATTTTAATTTTAGGAACAAATACAAGGATAAAAAAGAAAGTAAAGATTAAATGCAAAGAGAAATCATTCAGTGAAATGATCTATGCAGCAAAAATTTAAAAGGAAACAAATTTTATGAAGGTCACTCTCATAAATTGTAATATATAACCTTCAGTTTACTCATGTACTGTAATATGAAGATTTTTTTTAATACAATATATTTAAAATTATGGCTCTCTCTGTCAGTGGTGTACTCAAGTAATGGCAGCTGCTATGCCAACAGCCCTGGTCATATTACTCCAAGCCAGAGGAACAGAGACAATATCTCTTTGGGGCACTAGTGAAAACAAGACTGTCAGCAGCATTTCCTATACCTGTTTTAAAAGGTACAGTGTGTAGTTCTTCCAGCCGACCTCTGCAGCAATGAATGGCCTTTTAAGTGAGGCAGGTGGTACCATGTTAGGATAATCAAAGCCCTTGAGCAAGAGGTAGGAGCAGTGGGAAGAAGATGGAGCAAAGCTTTAAGCAGCCCTCAGTGATATGCTCTGCCCCCAGGTATCTTCTGTAGCATCTATCAGAAAACTAAAAAGTTGTTCAGCACTGTCAAACTCGCTGAGGGCATCAGTAGTGAGGGTAGAACCTGAGTAGCAATGGAAGCACTTTAAAAACATCTGCTTCGGGAGGAAAATAAGAACATAGCAGAAGTATAAAATATTAAGGTATGTGAATTAGTATTAAATATAATCTCCGTTTTAAAAACAAGGAGAAAGGCTCAAGATCCACACATATTGAAAAAACACTAGAGACATAACTTTGTATAACTAGAAATAGGAAGAGAGGTGAAGAGGGAGAGGAATTTGCCCCCTAGAACTGAGAAAGTGCCTCTGGTACAAATTTTCTGGAGTATGTCATATCTCTAAGCTGGTGCACACAGCTCAGAGATCATACCAAAGACAGAACTGGACAAAGAACTGCCCTAGCCTGGGATAGCCCTGTGGGCACAATCTGGTCACCAGCACTGCTTACAGCTTCTTTCTGTACTGAGGAGGTTAGCTTGCAGGTGTGGGATATGCAAACAGTGATTTTCTACAGGGACTCTGAAGCATCTGTGAAAGAGTTTGAAGCTGAATATAATCTAGTATTATGATTATGTTTAATTTTTCATAGCTATTTCCATCCTTCAATTCTCTGCTCAGGGTGGGTCTGTGTGAAGCTGACAACTGTTCCTCAGTCATCCCTGGAAGTAGTGGGTAAGTCCAGGTAAAATAATGTGAACAGGCCTTCTCTTGGAAAACCTCTATTTCAAGGAAAATTTAGGGGACCCAAGGCACACAGGAGCTATAATTTCTCTTGGGCGAAACACTGTAATGCTTAGAGCCGCAGTCTTAGAAGTCCTGTCTGATGAGCATCAGTAATTTCAACACCTACAGGGAGAGTAACATGAATCCAGACAAGCCTTGAAGCCTCTCCTGATTTCCTATGGCAGATCATGTCAGCTTTATCAACCAAATGGAATTTTTTCAGATGGTAGAGTGAAACATGCATTTTCCCAAGGATCACATCTTCCATTGTACAGCACTGGTGAGCACAAGCTTCTCTTCCCAGGCTGCAGTAGTGACTCCTGGGTACTCTAGGAGTAGATGGCTTTGTAACAGTGCTCTTACATGAGAACACACTTTGTACCACAGAAATGCTGTGAATAATTGCCTGCAAAGGAGATGTATTGCCTTTTCATGTGCGGGAGTATCACATAAGGGAGTTCAGACAGTATGGAGACTGAGTGCTGGTTTATCACAGCGCTATAATTATTTAAACGCAAATAATGCAGTGCTGCAGGAAAAAAGAGTGAATTAGTAAACAAGGATCTTTATGAACACAGTAGAAGTACAGTATCTGTACAGTATAGTGCAGTGGTATACATGCCATATGCCATTCAAAAAATTGATAAAAATGAGGGCTTTTAATATTATTTTTGCATAAGTGGAATGCATGCACAAGTACATTATAGTTGTCGATAAACTGAAAATTATCTCTTTCCTGTAGTAGCAATCCTTCACGGTATTGGCAGTGAGCCTCATTCGGAAAAGGTAGTGAGAAGGATTCTGACAAATCTCAAATGAAAAATCAAAGATTCTGAAGAATATAAACTCACTTTGACACAAAATGTATACAACTTTCCAAGTGCCAAAATGAGAAAAGATTAATTAAAATTTGCAAGTTTAAAGATTATGTGAAAATTTGGTGTATGCATCAATGAGGAAACAGATCTTACCTTGATATAAAGTTTATGTAAGTTTTCATGTTAAACATAGCATCTTGCCAAATTTTCTATCATTCATATTTCTGAATTACCTTTTTTCTGAAGAGGGAATGTCATTGAACATTCTTAAGCAATTCCTATTGACTGCAATTGAGTTCCTGAAGACTGGTATGAAAAGTGCTGAAATTCATTAAAATAGTGAGATTATTAGCCCCATTAAAACTCTCAGTAACATTTTCACATCTTTAGTAAAAAGAAATATCAGATGAGTTAGCCTGTAAGGAGGGATACAACTCTGAACAGTTATTTTTAAAGATGCAGTTCTGTGATCTTTAACATTTCAAATGTGTTTTGTCTCCACCTCAGAAATAAGCACTCTGTTCATTTTCCATTTGTCTTTTGTTGTTGTTTGCAAATTTACTTCCATCAAAAGTTACAAATTGTTCATGTCTTCTTCTTTTTAGCTTCTCCCCTTTTCCTTCACTGGTGCTTCACATACAGCTGTTCAATCCCTCTGAGTCATTTTGAAACCTGTGAGAGACTGCTGCAAGCAATATCTTCCCTGATCATAACAATTTGATGTAGAGTCATTTCCTGTGCAGATCTAAAGAGGAAAGTAAATTGGAATTTTATTTCAGCTGGGAAGAAAGCAGCAGCGCCAAATACCTGAAGTCATTGAAGATCCGATTTCAAAGATGATCTTAGGATTTAGGACCCAGGACACCTGTTTCATTTAGGATGCTACTGGTAATTGGCTACCAGATGTGGCTGCGTCTCTTTCGAGCTGGTAGAAAGGTAGCAGAGCATTAGGAAAGGCTAAAGTTGCAGAGTTAGCTTTGAAATGGTAAAAACAACACTAAAGACAATTTGAAAGAAAATATACGCCCTCAGCTCAGAGATATTTTAATGCAACGACTCTTTTTTAAACCAGTTTTGGAAATAGGCTTATACTCTTCATTAATTCATATGCTATTCTCTATTTAATCCCATAGTATAAAGTTTAGCAATTTAAAAATAGTGCCATAAAGGTAATCCTTTTATCTTTAAGTAAATTGGTTGTTCAAATATATTAACCTGTCCCTGGTTTTGATAGTACATACAGCACCCACCTGCTCTTTAAATTATTGTATCTTTCTGTTAGGCAACATGTTGAGTACATTCAGATGTAATAAACAGAGAAATCTTGTTCTACAGTGCACACAGTAAAAAATGACAATATAAATGTACAACAAACAGAACACTAAACAGTAAAACTGAAGTGTTGTGTGTTGGAAGACATTCAGACATTCAGGATGAATGTCAACTGCCTTATGACATTTGGCATGTTTTTAACATCCTCTTAAGTACTGGAAAATACAGATAAAAATGTGCTAAGGGTTTTCTGGTACAGATAGAAAGCTACAGCTCAAGCCCTAACATCAAAACTCAGGAAATCTGCCCAACTTTGATTTATCTGCTTAGCAATTTGGAAAAAAATGGGGTAAAAGATACCATCTAGAGATCACAACCAAGCATGAGTCAACTGTACCAAACCACTGCAAAATAAAAAGAAGAGAAAATAAACCCTGACTTTCCAGCTTGGTGGAGATATAACAATTATATCTGGAAGGAGCATGGAAAAACTTTATTTTTCTACTTAATACTAGGAAGTCACACCAGGAAACAAAATGTGCAGCTACTTATAGCTAATAAGTAGGGCATAAAATTTGACCTAAGAGAAACATAAATAAAGAAAATAAATTGAAGACATGGAGCAGCTTAGCAAAGGGAAGTTAAGGGCATTTTTGTGATAGTCTTCAAATACCTCCAGTGAGGAGTACACTGCTCACCATGTCCAATGCGGATGAAAGCTGAGGGAAGGGTTTGAATCATAGAATCACTTGGGTTGAAAAAGACCTTTAAGATCATTGAGTCCAACTGTTAAGTTGCCAAGTCCACCACTAAATCGTGTCCCTAAGTGCCACATCTACCGTTTTTTAAATACTTCTAAGGGTTGGTGACTCAACCATTTCCCTGGGCAGCCTGTTCTAATGCCTACTGCCCTTCCTGAGAAGAAATTTTTCTTCTTTTGGGTTGGAACACGGAAAATGCAGATTCAGTGTTAAGGGGAGAAATGATGCATGGTATATATAGCTTTCCATTAATGAAAGTTGTTAAGAAGATAGTTAAGCACAGAACTTCCAGGAATGATGTAATTGCATTTAATTCTGATTTGGGTAGGATGAGATGACCTCTTGGTTTTGTTGCCAGATTTAATTTGTATGTTTCTATACAAGTTGGTCAGGAAGCTTGTGAAAAGTCCTAAAATTTTGGGAGCTGCTACACTAGCTTGGCCAGTTAAAAAATATGGAGTTTCCCTAAAAAATTATTCAAAATAATTATATTTATTATTAAGAGGGAAACTGAGATAGCTTTTTTTTCTCCAAAAATGAGAAATTCAACTAGCCAACCTAGCTATTCTGTTTTAAAATTCAAAATATTAATATATTGAGACCATGCATTATTCTTATGAAATAATCTGCTCCTAAATTTTATGCTGATGTATTTTAAATTGTCCATATTATTATTAATATAATTTCAATATCCACTATGATTTTGTTTTTATTTCTTGTCTCCAGAGTATCTTTATGCACATTTCTTTAAACTTGCTTGAAAAGCAGTATTTTCTCAATACTACGTCATATGAAAGCTTATGTCCAAGTATAACTTTTTTTATGACAACTGGATTTATGCAGTCAGTGAATAAATTTTAATTCTGTTAGCACTTCAAAAACCTGATTGCAATATTTTGTTGCCTACAGATCTGTAAAATATGGCAGTGTTGGAAAACTCCTGTAACTTGAGGTTTGCCCTGTTTCCTGATGTGATTTTGCATAATCCTTTTAGTATCAGACTTTAGGAACCCTTTAATGCATGGTACCAAGAAGAGTAAATTTAACTTACAAAATTATTTACTACTCTGCATAAATAGGTGAATTATCTTTAAAAAAAAAATATTAACCACTTTGTGAATAAGCATCCTTCACAGGTAGACTAATAAATGTTGTTCCATGTGCTCAGCATCATAAGAAACACAGCTTGTTTATTTCCTTCTGTTGTGCCTTTTATTTATTCAAATTTCAGGCACTAATATGGTTTCTATGACTTATGTATTTTTAACTGCTCTGAAGATGGGGGAAGAAAGGCAAAACAGGAAAAAAGACAATTCAATTTTTCATCAGTGTTTCTCAATATAAGAAATTTCAAAGGGTTTTATAACAGGATGAATTTCTATTACTTTATTCACTATTTTCACTCCTTTCATTGTTTGTAAATCACATACAGGCATTGCCATTTTAACTAATTTGTTCATCGGTTGAAAATGTTGAACAAATGCTATATATACTCAAGTCCAAAAGCTGATAATGAGCTGGTATGGATACTGCTTCAAATAATCAATATGTGCAATTTTGAATAGCAGCTGTTTGATCGGCTATGAAAAGCATTTGACATTAATCTATCCCCTATATGAATTATTCCCTCTTTTACTTTACAGTTTCCAGTTTTTGTCATTACCACTTTCAATCTGTTGCAGTTACTGCAAAATCTGCTGCTTTGGCAGCCACTGCAATCAGCAAGATTGTTCAATGTTCAGTGCTCTTAGGAAAAAAATAAGAGGGATTATGTGCACAAATCAAGAACTGTATCTAAAATAGGAAATAACTGTGAATATACATCTGAGTATATTACACTGAGTAATTCCAGGAGAGTCACCTGAGTATAAGCACCAAAATGGAGTTCTTGAGTTGCTTCTCCACACACGAAGGTGTTGAATGTCCTTAAGCAAGTCAGTCCCTCTCTCTGCTGCTCTATCTCTCAGTGATCCTGACCGCCTTTGTAAACTGTTTTTTATATTTACACTAAACCAAGACTAGATGCTATAATGAATACTATGACTATATAAATAAAACTGATTGACCTTGTCACTCATCTGTACATCTCCACATTAGAGCTACTAGAATCTGTTTAATTAGTAGAAGATGCATAGACAGTGTTCCATGTTTTGTGTGAAGATCTTAAGTCCTTACAATTCTTAATATCTGATTAGGTAGCCAAAATAACTGAAAAAATATCTCAGTCTAGTGACTTTCCAAAGGACAGCCCAATAAAATCACTGTTTTTTCTGACAGAACACCATATATTCAAATGAAAAAAAAAGAACAAACCAGGATATTTTGGCTCTTATAAAATATAGAGAAGCTGTGTTATTTTGAAAGTTACAGCAACAAAGAAGGACATAGATTTGGGGTTAGAATTAATCACACATTAAAGATGTTTGAAATTAAATCTCTAACAGATCAAGTTTTCATAGCTTTTTAAAAGCCAAAATGTATGTTTAAAGTAACATTCAGACCATTTCCCTCTTTCAGAAGACACAGGTGTATAAGGTTGAAAATTTTTACAGACCTTTGAACTAGTCTATTCTACCTCATGCCTTTGAAGATTGCAAAAAAACATTTTAAGGAAAAGAAAAACATAATGATGCTATCAACAGACTCACAAAGAAAGCACAAGAGATAACAGTATATATTGAGGCAAAGTTGATGGACAGACATTGTAGACATTGGGACATAAAGATACATGAATATTTCAATTTTTCCCAGCTACTTTAAAATACTTCTAAATAACAGTGCTCAAGTCTCAGAGACTCATTCTTGCTATTTTCATCTATTTATACTAATCACAGGAGATGAAGGCTGAGCTGACTAGGTTTGAGTACTTTCTGGTTCAGGAGACACTACAACATTTCCAATTGCTCCATCCCAGGTAATGCTTAATATAATATCTTGACCTGGTATTCTCCTCTGGTCCTGTCTGTGGCATACTGCAAAATCCTATTAGTCTGTACTTTGGAAATCTGCAAAACATATTTTTTGTCTTCTCTCTGATTATCGTAATATAGGACATACTGAATTGACCCGCGACTCAATCTAACCCGTGTAACTCCTGTCATAATGAGTGGCAAGACCTACACAAACTTCAGGTGTTATCCCTTTACTATCTTATTTACTGGCATGGCTTTCAGACTGGGTGAGCTGTTCTAAGTTAATTCCTCCTATCTGCAATCAATTTCACTGCCACAAATTATACTTGGTGAAAAGAAAATATTTTACCTCAATGAGTTTTAGACAATAAGTTTCACTTGAAACCTGCGCTTTGAAAAGTTCACTGACCTCTACTTAATTGGCTAAGATGCATTTTAAAGTAATAACCTTTAAAACAATGAAGAGATGTTTTCCCCTTGTCTTGTGTCTTAGCCTGGCAAGCAGAATACATCAAATATTTTGATCACACACACAAAGACACCCCCCTCCGACCTCCTCCCCACAATATGTTTTTGCTCAGTAACGTCCAAGTCTGCCTACATTTAATGCTCAGTGGCAATGTGAACAAATTTGTGCCCTATTCATTGCTTGCCTCACTGATTTGGTAGCCTGGTTTCAGTTTGGTTTTTCTTTACAGGTTAAATTCTCTAGGATTTGTATAAGGAAGACTTCTTATTTTTTAGGAAGGTGCATCCAGTTTTAGAAATACTGACAGAGAACGCTTTTGTATGAAGGATGGCTTCTCTAGAATTATTTATCACCTTTGTATTTTTATGATTTAGTGTTAAAATGGTGACTTTTCTTTGCATAGGAAAATCTGGAAATTATTCTAGCTCTTTGTAAATTAAGATCTTCTTTCTTATTCATTCACATTCATAAAATAAGGCTGTCCCTGCAGAATTACATATGAGGAATCTATGCTTCATTTTGTTTTATCATCTACAAATACACTAACTACTCTATTAATAGGTATTTGTAGGGCAGGGGGGAAGAAATCTTTCCTGAAGCGACTTTATAATGAATACTGATAATAAAAATGATTTCAATTAAAGATTATGAGAGAAGAAAAAAAACCTCAATAGATACAATGTGCTCTGCATATCCCTTAGAAAACATAGTATGAAGCAGTACTGATAAGAGATACTCCCAATTCCGTGGTGGTCACAGATCCAGCCTGAGCACAAAATGACAACACAAAACATTCTTTGCTCTGTATGTCTCTGGGTTTATGTGATCTGGTACAATTTTAAAACATTTTTTTCATATGATCTCTCTCTTTACAATACAGCAGGTTTTCCTCAGAAAGCTATAAAGCACTGAACTAAGCTCAGAATAATGAACCATTTTCCAGCTAGCTGCAGCTTGTCACACTTACCCATGTATACTTTGTACTTGGACTTTAAGGTAATAAGACATCAACAGAGTCAAAACCTGAAGCAAATTTTAAATTTTAAGCATTTTATATTTCAGTAGTTCTCTTCTTTTTTTTCTTCCTCTTTGTGCTATGGAAGTTTTGGAAGTTACTGTGCAGGACTAGTACAGACAAATGCTGCAGTACTTTGCTCGGTGCCCCAGGAAGAATATTACATGACACCGGCACATTAAGTCAGAGAGAGTGACTTAAATTCTTTGCTTCAGCTGTACAAGCTGAACGTAGAGGAGAAATATTTTCAACTGCATTAAAAATAAGGAAATTTATGGGAAAATTACTTTTCCTGTAATGAATACTTTTAAAAAAAGAATAGAACTAATAGCACCGATTATTTTCTTTGTGAATACTAAAATTTTCAGCAAAATATTGAACATCAGTGTGGTAGTTTTGCCTGGCCCAGTTTTTGCCAGTGAACAGGGTGGGGTACAAAGATGGCTCCTGCATGTCCTGAGTAAAGATTCTGGAAATTTTCCACCATGTCCAGCAGAGCCAGTCTCTGATGGCTGTAAAATGATGGACATGCTGCTGGTAAAACCTGGGCCAATTAGAGATGTTAGTTATGCCTCTGTGAAAACATATTTAAGAAGAAATCAAAACAACGTGAGCACGCACTTCTTTTTAGCCAGGGAAGGAGGAGGAGGAGGTAAAAATATGTGAGGGAGAACAACATGGAGGCGCCAAGGTCAGTGGAAAGGCGGGGGAGGAGGTGATCTAGGCGCCAGAGCTGAAAACCCTCTGCCAGCCGTGGTGAAGACCATGGGGGGAGCAGGTGGTCCCCCTGCAGCCCATGGAGTCCAGGGGATGCAGAGAACCCCCCAGAGCCTGTGGGGAGGTGCCCACGCCAGCGGAGCAGATGATGCCTGCAGGAAGCTGTGATCCAGTGGGAGTCCCAGAGACTGAGAGTTGCAAAGGCCTTGCAGGAGAGAGAAAGGCCTTGCTCCCGGGATGGAAACAGCCTGGCCTCGGCTTGGAATTCTGCAGCCTGGAGAGAATCTCGGACAGCAGCAATCGGGCGGGGCTGCTCGTGAGATTGGACCCACGCCAAAGAAGTTCGCACAGGACTGTCTCTCGTGGGAGGGACCCCCATGGCTAAGTAGAGGATTCTTCCCCCTGATGGACTGACCCTGACCAAAGGAAACCCCCACACCCTGCCCCCACCCCGGAGCTGTTGGTTAGAAGGAAGGAGGGAGGGGGTGAGCTGAGAAATGGCCTTAATAGGGAGAGGGGTGAGTAGAGAAGCAGTGATTGTAGCAGACGAATTGTGGCCTTGGACTGATTAAGAAACCCCACATGCCTTGCCCTAGCCCAGATCTGTTGGTTGAATAGAGAGAGAGGGCAAATAGAGAAACAGTGTCTGCAGTAGAAGAATTGCGATGGACTGACCTAAGAAAAACCCCACACCCTGCCCCTGCCTGGGAGTTGTTAGTTAGTTAGAAAGGAGGGAGGGGGTGAGCTGAGAAGTGGTGCCTTAAGAGGGAAAAGAGGGGTGAGTGAAGAAATGGTGTCTTAAGAGCTTATTTTTATCTCCAATTTATCCTCTGACTCTTAGATTAATAAATCACTTTTCTTTGCAACTTTAAGTCTCCCGCCTGCTTTTGCCCTGAATCTTGTGCGGCCCTTATCAGTGATCTTATCTCATCTCATAAGTCCAGTGTTTTGTGTTAGTTTTTCCTCTCCTCTGCATAGCTGCAGCAGGAGAGAGCATAGAAAGCAAACGTTGTAGGTGCCTGGCATTTAGCCAGGGTCAAACCCACGACAATCAGTTGTTGAATTTTTAAAATTTTTAAATCCACTAAAATAACCCACATAGTTCTTAATGCTTTTCTCCATAGTGCCTTGATGAAGGTTGCCATTTTTGGCAGCCTTAATGCATTTTATTTGTAGGTGTTAGTAATTAACTAGGCTGTTATCAGAGTCATGTGCTGTTTCATGAAATAATAACTCTTCAACTGTAGGTATTCTGGGGCAAGAGGTATGGGATAAGAATTAGTAAAAGAGGGTAGCTTTGCATTAATTTTCTTGCATGTCTTTTGATTTAAAAACATTTGAAAACAAAAATAAATGCTTATTGAGAAAGAACGCAGCAGAACAGGACAAGGAACAGAGGTGAGAAAAGTTTAGATTGGATGCTTAATGCATTTAAACTAAAAAACAGTAACAACATTACTACAACATTGGCATGATGATTCACTCCAGAAAAAAGAAAAAAAAAGAAAAAAAAAAGAAAAAAAAAGGTAAAAAAAGAGCCCTTCATTTCAAGGCTGTCCTTTCAAATTTTATCTAGGTCATTGTGCATCAGGGACCAAGTATTAGCTCTGGCACAATGCTGGAAAAGACAATGAAGTCAGCCCACAGACCAATTTTGTCCTAACTGTTGCTAACAACTACTGATTAGCTCACAACTCTTCTCAGACTGATTTAGACATTTAAAACTCCCAAAGTGTATGTATATATCCACAGAGTAAAGCTGTGTCTTACACCAAATGGCATCCTTGTGAGAAGATGGACAGGAATAGAATATTTGTTATTTTTCTCAATAATAGTAATTGCTTCCAGTAGAGTTGTGGTCTGTGGTTCCAGTTAATACTAATATTGAGACTGCTTATTTTCTCACTTCCACTTTTCTGCAATTCAGTCTGTAGCCTGCATTTGGCTCTGTTGCTCAGAAAATTTGTGTTCATACTTCTGATCCCTCATCTACACCCCTCTCTCCTCCACTGACCCCCATCTTCCTCTGCTGTCTCTTCTTTCCTCAAACATTCTTCACCTGATGTCTTACTTTCCACTGATGTTTTTCTCTTGAAACAACAGTTATGCTTTAAGCCTCTGTCCTCATAAAGACAAAGCAAACTCACCAGATAACCATAGATTTGCCTTACTTTTGTTCTATTTTCTGATTGTTACCCCTGTCAAAACTCCTGAATTCTTTTTTTTTTTTTTTTTTTACCACTACAGCTTATGGCTGTAGAGAAATATGAGAAATTCATTAAACATTTGAATACTGCTCAATTCACTGTTTTCCCAGAAAAAAAGGGGTTTAAAAATTCTTACATTAATAAAAAAATATTTTAAAAGATGAGCTTCAATTACTTCTTTACCTGAAAAATGTTTTATTGATGGCAAATGTGTAAATTAGAGGACTACCTAAGCTCTAAATGTCATTATGAAGGCTTCATAGTTCTGGTTTAGAATCTTGCTAAGTGTCATTGAGCAACAAACTGATTTAAATGTATGAAGAAGACTGTACATCATGGAGTCGGTATGTAAGA
The DNA here is from genome assembly GCA_013397895.1 of Origma solitaria. Taxonomy (NCBI): domain Eukaryota; kingdom Metazoa; phylum Chordata; class Aves; order Passeriformes; family Acanthizidae; genus Origma; species Origma solitaria. The sequence continues at coordinate 992,329 of VZRL01001198.1, forward strand.
AAAAAACCAGACCAAAACCAAACCCATCTCAGTAGAAACTTCTGTACAGCATAAGGATTTCCAGGACTTTCATTTTAATTTAATTAACTTCAGCAACAATTAAGTTTTGCAGGGAAAATGTTCTCTTCTTTGCTTACTTCAGTCTTCTGTCAGCTATACACTTGATTGTAACCACCAGCAGAAAGTGTGCTTGGGAGTGGCAGTGGCCTCCTTTTAGAAAATATGAAACAGGCTGGAAAAACACTAATAAAACTTGGGAGGAAAATGGTCTATGAGGTCAACACAGCCTTCAAATTCATGAACTGCATTTATTGAAAAAAATAAATATATACTTGTGTCACTCTCTTGTCATTAACATTTAATGTGCAAAGAGTGGGTGAACATTCTATATTTAATTAAAACGCAAAATTATGACTTCCATCTGCACATGCAGACCTGAGAAGTGGCTTAAGGTGCACAAAAATTTACATCTGGTATTCTCAAATATTAGGGGCGGGGGGGGGGAGACATTTTAACTATATCAGGTGTCACATCATTCCTCTAGTGTAGAATAAATACGATACATTATTTATTAATATTTGAAGAAATTTTCAATATTTGACGTTTCTCTAGGCACTTGGATAGAGTTTAAATCATGTGGTGAGTCATAGCTTCCCAGGGATAGGAGATCTCTTCAGTTATTTACATTTCTTATTTTTGTTTTATTTTTTGGTTCCTTTGGAAACACACACAGAATATTCTTTCTCTCAGTGCTGCTTTTTCAGTAATTCTTTTGTTCTACATTTGGTGCCAAGGAGCACAGACCATGTCAAATCCATACAGCAGCCTGCAATCTACTTAACCATATGCTATTTTTACAGCAGGTCACCTGTGGAAATGCTTTTTGTCAAACAAATCCTCCTCCTCTTGGCTTGTCACTCTGCTGGTTCACACTGGGGCTAATCCTGGTGCTGTCACTCTGCAGCCACCAAAGCCACCATCTGCTCTTTGCCCTACTCCGGCCTTTGATCAAACAGTAAATAAATCCTTCAGGATAGGGAAGGATTTCCTGGGTGCTGGCCATACGGCAACATATTTGGTCATTGCATGGAGCCCTGGGCAGCACTGTGAATGCTGGTAAGTTACATACCTTCCCATTATCTTCTCTTGGAGTTACGAAGATTTCTCAGTGCAGAAATCAATCATTCTCACCTACCTCAGAAGTGGTAAAGGTGCTTGCACATGGTTTTGAAATAATGTTATCAAGTGGACATCATGTGCCTCATAGCAGCAAAGGCTAACCTCCTTTGGGAAAGGGAAAAGATCATACTGACTTTCCTGCAGTCCCCCCTGAAATATGTTTGCTGACAAGGAGTTCTGCAGACAATGTAAGATGCTGATTAAGAATTGTTTTCTTGGATACATGTGAACAGACCTGAGACCAAAACAATAAGCCTGTGTAGCTGCAAGAGGAAATCCAAAGTGCCAAAGGCGATCCTGATTTTTTTTTTTTTTTTTGACAGAGGAAGGGACCTGCAACCACTACAAAAATACAGGCCAGTAAAGTTTAGCACATCTTGGTTTTTGCTGGGGAGGCAACTGCTGAGCAAAGATGGGACACAATATATCACTGTGTGCATGGGGCGGAAGCACTGAAAGGCACAATTCTTGCTAAACCCTGCAAAACTGCATCTGACATTGCTTGAGATAGGACAGAGGCTAACACAGTCGCTGAGCAAGCATAACTGGTGGGCCTTAAAATATCTGTAGACTATAACCGAATTGCTGAACTAACAAGCTGCTGAGCCAGCATAATGAATAGAACATAGCAAAAATAATGCAATAACTTTATGGTTAAGACAGCTGTAAATGAAAGAAAAGAGGAGCTGTCTCTCAGCCTGTTTCAAAGATCTGGCTCCCCAGGCTCTTGTATTTGGACTGGAATGGATTCAGCAAAATAGAAGGACAATCTGGACAGCTGAGAATGTATGTGGCCAGTGGGTCACAGCATTATAAGGAGCTAAAAGAAACTCAGAAATTCATCAGTGTGGGTTCAGCAGGAGAGATTCAGCACAGGCTGAGAATGGTGAGTATTTTCTCCAAATTAGCTTGATCTTACTGACCAGGATATGCTTGGATCTCCCCATGCTCTGAGTGTGACCCCTAAGTGCCAATGGCAGGCGTCTTGCAGACCTTTATAGATGTGAGGACTTAATGATCTGGGCAGGAGCGCCTCATGACAACAACATTATGCTGCTAATGACTGTGTGTTACGGAGTTTATCATAAATATCCACTGTCTTTTACTTAATTTCATTAGTTATCTTTCAGGATTGCTGCAAAGGTAGATGGATAGAAAGATAGATAGATAGATAGATAGATAGATAGGTAGAGAGATAGATATACACACACACATACATACATAGATTTACTGCCTTGTTTAACTTCTGGTTATCTCTTGTCGTTCTGTTGCTATAATTGCCTCTAGCCATTGGCTGGGTTTGGTTGTATTGCTGACTTGTAGTTATAGTTGCTGTGTTTTCACTTAGTAGAATTTTTATAAGTTGCCAGTCAACATAAGGTATTAAAATCATCACCTTCTGAATATTGTGGATCCCAGTGGTTGTGCTTCTACCTACTAAATAATTTGTATTAGTTTTCTAATATTTACAGTTATATCTTCAGAAAATTTTAAAAAAGAGTAGGATATTGATATGTAATTGTTCATATTGCTAACCTGTTGGCCTGGTTTCTGATATGTTTAGTCCAGGAGAACTAGAAAAACTACTAAATTACCATGATAGCTAGCCTGTCTGGGAATACTTTAAAGGGCAACATGTTGGAAGCTGCTCCAAATAGGCTGGTTGGACGTCATCAACATGTTTTGGCCGGAGGGGAGTTTATTTGTATGGACACAAACAGTATTATGTCTGTTGGCTTCAGGAAAGAAAGCACAAAGGCTATTTCATCTAATATAACACTTACACACAGCCTGATGTGCCTTTCCTGCTTACGTCCATGAAACTTTTGAATAGAACTCTATAGCTTGTAGTGGGACATCCTCTGTTCTATCTGAACAGTTTTACAAAATGAAACTTTCTGAAAAGTTCCGTTGAACAAAGTAGGGCATATAACATTTGAATTTTTGTATAAATATATGTTAAGATCCCACAAAGCTTAACAGAGCATGATAGCTACTTATAAGGGTATGGATCATCTTATAAAATAAATTAATTCTAAATCCCATTCAGCATGTACTAAGAGCCATACACAGAATATTTTGTCTTTTTTGTTTTACAATTGAATTATGCACCAATTTAATATGAGATTTTGTATTGTCCTTTACAGAGAACACATGCTCAACTTCTTCACACCCTTTCTCTTTAGGAGATTTTGTCATTTCTCATTCCCTATTTTAATAAAAAGCAGAAAAAAAGTATGCAAAATATAACACATTGAGCTCTCCTTTCAAGCACAAACAGATTGTTTGCTCTTGAATTAGTGGAAAAATGCTCTATGTCAGCATTTTTGATTTTGAGTTTATATGAATTTGAGTCATTAAGCTTAAGTCTAGACTCAAAATGACTCTTTTTTTCCTGTCATCTGGTTTTAATTGGATCATAATTTTATGTCTTCACAGAATGACTCTCATATGTTACTAGTATTTTAGCAAAAATATATATAGAGACAAAAATACATGATTTTCCTCTCTCACTTCCTCTATCCTTTTCTCAAAGACTTATAGAACTATTTAGCACTTTAAAGACTATTCCTCTCCTCTTCTGTTTCTCAGACTAATTTTCAAAATGAGGGGAGGAAGTTTTCCTTATCTCTTTTCAAAGTTAACTGCTGCCTTGTTGGATAAGTCACCAAAATGGGAAACATGAAAAAAAAAAAACAAACTGCAAGGTAATTCCCCCAAAGCTTCCATGGATGCTCACTTCTACCAACAAAGGTTTGGAAATGCACTGGGGGTCAAATATGTTAGTCTTTGAAAATCAGTGTCTAAATTCAAATATACCATAGTGAAAATTCAGAGAGCTGCATTATTTCCCCTTCTCAAGCAGTGTTCCAGGTCAGCAGCCATGTTGACAGCAGCTGTTCCTGCCGTGCCTGAGCCCTCCTCGCTCTCCTTAAGGAGGGCAGTGCTCGTGTCCGTGCTTAGTCTGGGCTCAGATATCTGTATTCATGTGGGCAGCTATCCCTCCTTCCTTCATCTCCATCACAACACCACTCAACACACAGCCAAGACACTCTGATTTTATGGTGCCTGTTATAGCAGAATATGCTAAACAGGGAAAAATACAGTACTGCTACTGACAGCATTAATAATTCCTGGCAGAGAAATAGGCTTACATCATGATCTATCTAAATAACAGTAAAAACATTACATATATAGCTAAATTATAAACAATAGTAATAAAGAATAAATAAAAGTGTAAGATATATTTTTTGTCACCTAATTTTTTTTCTCTGAAATGAAGAGGTAAGATCAGGACACATTTTCAACATGAGATCTGCAAGCATAAGCACTTGGTACTTCATTACTACTTAACGAAAACTAAGATTCCAAGTAATAATAACAACAAAAAAGAAACTCCTAGAGCTGAGGTTTCAAAAAAAGAAATTGATAAAAACAGACATCATGGAAAGTATACTGTCAAGATGTTGCTACTTGTTTACTCAAAATTAAGGTGGACTTTTCACTGTACTCACACAAACAAAACACAGTCTGTGCTCCAGGAGAGTAAATATTGTCATTCTTAATTTTTCCTCAAAAATGAATTCCCTAAATAAATAGGAAAGGAAATACTGTTAAAATGTGGATGCAGAATTTACTCTCTGTCTGTTCTTTCATTCCTTTCCATTTATTTAACAATTTATTCTGAAATGAACTCTGCTTTCCATTGTCTTTCTAAAGGCTCAGTGAAAACCTGTGCCACTGCCAAGTGCTGCTGCACCTGATGTTTTATTTTTGCAGCTCTCTCCAAATTTGTACATAAACCTTGGGACATGAGCTTCTTCATGAGGCAAGCTTTTGCTACTAACCCAATGCAAAATAGCCAGTGGTGTTGTTTAGTCGGCATAAGATTGATTCTTAACCACTGTGCATGGTAAAATTTGCAATGATGTTAACTGGGTTTCAATGTATATATTAACAGGAGGCTGGAGGTCTCACTGGATTCCTTTCTGCTATATTCAAAATCACCATAGGTTTTATTTATACCACTTCTGTTCTTAGTGCATTTGCCAAGAAAGAAAAGTCAGTCCAACACAGTTGTCATCTAAAAATAAACACCAATGAGATCTTCTTCCTGTGGGCTGTAAGGTCATTCTGTAACTCAGCATGGTTCATTGATCTCTTCTACCCCCTGTGCCTTTCCAGATTTATTGGAAATCTGTTCAAAGGAGAATATATCTTACCACTTGCTACTCTAGGAATTGCTGCTAAATGCTGAGTAAAAGATTTTTTCTATTCTCTTTATTCCTTGTCTTTAGAGACAGAACCGAGGAAAATCTTCCCAAGTCTCTCAGACATCAGCTGAAAACAGATGAGCTGGGAATACAGGTTGAATACCTTTTGCTGCTCTTCCTTTGGACAAGTTCACTAAGTTCAAGAAACACCTTGGGACCAATTCATGTCAGTGTGAGTCTGTATTGCTTCTGTCATTAGCATGAAGAGCCTCAAAGTAATTTAAGTCAATGATGTGATTACTAATAAAAAGCAGCACTGGGTACAGGTCAGACATGTGTGCTTTGTATTTCCCTTTCTTTTAATATTTCACGGTATTAAACAGTACTGCGAAGAGAGAAATCTCCTTGCTACTGGCAAGAGAGATATCTATATATCTATTCACTTCCCATCAGCCTAATCACATCATGGCATAGGGCAGTTCAAGCATTCATGTAAACATATGTAACTCATTAGAAAAAATGAAGTTTCATCCACATTCACTCAGGTTATGTCCCCTCTTCATTGTAAATCCTGAAATAAATGGGAAAATGTGAACACATGTGCTGGGAATTTCACTAGGAGCTCAGCAGCTGGAATATAGTCACTGAGGTTTGATTAATTTGTTGTTCTTTTATTTTTTCTTTCTTCAAAATAAAGGTTTCTAGCAAGATTAATGTATATGCACTCAAGCCAGCATTATGTGCTGGATTAATCCAGCAGTTTATGTGAAGCAGGATCCTGGGCTCTGTGGAGCTCTGCTGAAACAAAAGGTTCACTTTTGGAGTACCCCTAGAAAACAGTGTGCAAAAAGGGTGAGAGGCTTAGCGTATCAAGAAGAAGAAAGATGAAGCACTTGAATTCCTTTGATTCCTGCTACAGAGGCATATCTGACAAAACAAATTTGTGTCAGACTTTTTGCAAAGCGTTGTCTACTGCTTTCCCCTACTGCTGGGCCAAGCAGCTGCATGCCCCTTCCCCATCTGTGCCTTGTTCGTCTCTTCCCTCTCTTCTCTATTCTTCTTCATCTTGAACATTCACCAGCTTTTGGCCTGATGTTTTTGCTGCCAAGCATGTAATGGTGGAATAGAAAGGCTATGCTCTGAGTCTTAATTTAATACTATTACTCACCCAGTAAATTTGAGAGGATACTCTCTTTAAACCATTATCTAATGTGTATAGTATTAACAGTATTTTTTCTCTACTTCATCTTTCTTCTTCATCCCAAAGGTGAAGTGGTCCTGAAGAAGCAAAAGAGTTCAGAAAAGGAATATTTCTCTTTGGCTAGACATTTGCACACCTCTGTATCTATCAGCCCCTCTCATTCTCCACACATCTCTGCTTTCATGACTCCTTTAGCCTCCACCCAACAGATTCCTTTGTTCTCTCCCCTCTAACAAACATGCAGCACATATTGTGAACCTTAACTAAATGAACACAGCGGTATTTGTAAAGAGATTTTAAGTCCATGGGTGAAAGGTGTTCTTTCAACCCAACAGAATGGCATGCAGAAAACTCAGCTGTCATACTTTAAAAATGCTACTAGGCAGATGTTGTCTATGAATTTATCTTCAAAATTTTAAGGTCTTTTGCCTGCTATCACTGCTACATAAGAAAACGAGCCATAGTAACGGCTACAATATCAATAACAAAAGTGTACGGAAGGGAGTGATTCACCACAGAGCACAATTTGAGCACAGCCATGACACCCAACTACTCCCTCTGCTTGAAACCAGCATTGTCCAAACCCTCCCTCCAGCTCAGAACGGGCACCACCCCACTGCTCCCTCTGCCACGCTCACTCAGCTGGAAGGAGGCAGCTGGTGACAGGGGGATCTCAACAACTGACTGTCCTGGAAGCTGAAGTGATCCTGACTGGGAAAGAATGACAAAACCCCCCTGTTGTGGCAGGCCCGGAGGCCACATGCATCCCTGGTGTGGATTACCTCAGGTGAGGTAATTTCAAGGACACAAAAGGGCTTTGTTGGGCTTTTGGGACAGCTGCTGTGGAGACAGAAGTTAAACAGCTGAATACCTTGCCTGTTCTCTCAGAGGACCCTTCTGCTGTGGGACTCCTGAGGGTCAAAGAACAACAGGTACCCATTGCCACGGCACTAAGTACATCATCAACAATACTGCACCAGCCAGGTCTCCATGACACCTAACCATTAATGAATGGGAGAGCCAGGGAGTGGTCAGGAGTACCCCTTCACCATTTAATTGTCCTATATGTCCAGTGCATAAGTCCAATGGAAAATGGAGACTGACAGTGGACTATTGTGGCCTGAACAAAGTCACACTATCACTGAGCGTTGCTGTGCCAGACATGCTGGAACTTCAGTATCTTTTGAGCTGGAGTCCAAGGCAGCAAAATGTCGCTGCTAATGTGTTTTTCTCCATTCCTTCAGCAGCAGAATGCAGGCCACCGTTCATGTTCACCTAGAGGGGCAACCAGTACATGCGGAACTGACTGTCCCAGGCGTGGAACCACTGCCCGACTATTTGCCATGGACTGCTCTGGACTGCACTGGAAAAGCGAGAGGCTCCGTAACACTTGCAATATATTGATGATGTCATCATGTGGGGCAACAGAATAGAGGAAGATTTTCAGAAAGGGGAGAAGATAATCTAAATCCCCTGTAGGCCAGTTTCACCATAAAGTGAAGTAAGGTCAAGAGACCTGCCCAGGAAATTCAGTTTTTAGGAGCAAAACGGCAAGATGGATATACTCAGATTCCAATGGACATGGTCAACAAAATAGCAGCTATATCCCACCAACTAGCAAGAAGGAAAGACAGGCTTTTGTAGGTGTTGTGGGTTTTTGGGGGATGCATATTCCGGATTACAGTCAGATTGTAAACTATCTTTATCAAATGACATGGAAGAAGAATGATTTCAAGTGACATCCTGCACAACATTCTTTTGAAAAAATTAAACAGGAGATTGTTCATGCAGTAGCCCTTGGGCTAGTCAGGACAGGACAAGACGTCGGAAATTTGTTCTACGCTGCAGCCAGGGATAATGCTGCTTCCTGGAGTCTCTGGTAAAAAGTTCCCGGGGAGACGTGAGGATGATCCCTGGGGTCATCTGCGTTGAGGTTTTAAGGATGGTATAACTGACTTACAGTGCTCAAATCCCCCTAAGCTTCACCTGAATGATGTGGTTTAGGAATGGTACTCCCAATTCAGTGCCCCCACAAAGACCCTCCAAACCACATGCCACTCTCTCTTGCTTCCTTGCTTTCCTCTCGCCCTCCCTGCTGTGGTGGGATGGGGAACTGGAGGCACAAAGGGCAAAGATCATGGGTTGAGACAAGAAAAAATTACTGGAAACAACAAAGAAATAAGAAAACAAACAGTAGCAATATTAATGACAGAGGGTACAAGAAGATAAATTACTCACACCAAAAAACCATCCAAAAGTCAGACAGTACCAGACAGTTTCCTCCACCCGATTTACTCAACCAGACTGGAACCCCTTCTTCCCAGAAGAGAGTTCCTTTTACCCACCCTGGCAAAGACATGAGGTGGTATAGAATAACTTCTGTGTCCAAATAAAAATTAGACCTACATTTCTCAGGATTATATTCTTTCATTTAAAAATCATGTGTGAAGGAAAAAGGCCACCTACAGAACATGCTGAGGATCTGTAACAATTTTGCAGTTAATGCTTTTATCCAGACATGACTGAACCTCATGCCCTCCCCAAGCTCTTCCCATCCGCTCAGCAAAACTTAGGCTAAGAAAACATGTCACTGCTGTAAATTGATCTTGAACTTTCCTGCCTCACATTCATGTCTTCTAAAAAATCTTTAAAGCTGTAACTACAGAAGTGAAATACTCAGGTAAGAAACAGCATTGAGTTAAGCAGCCAAAATCTGGCCATTTTCTCTTTAGTGTGAAACTGGCATAATTTCACTGAAGATAAAGGTGTAAGACCTGGTTTATTCGGCCAAGAGCATTTCTTATTTATGGACTTAGCAGATTGGCTCAGGTTCTTTGAACTTAAGTAAATAAGTAACATATAATATCCTCCAAACCAATGCAGTTGGGGCAGCTTTAAGTGCTACACTTCACTTCTGAGTACAGAAAATACAAATTTATTGTGCATGAGGGATCTTTTATTTTATCAAGACTGCTGAAAATATAAAGGGAGCTAAATATACCCACACAAAAATTACCTCCAGAAGCACATTTAAATAAGACTTACAGAAGACAGTTAGAGGGGAAGAGCAAGAACAGAAAGTGTCTGCTCTGATTTACTGTAAATCTCTCCCTGGGTGATTTTGATGACTCAAGACCTGAGAAGCTTAGAAAAATATATGTGGCAGTCAGATGCTGTTAACTCTATGAATACAAACAATAAATATTGTATCCCTTACTATGAAAGAAAATTATAGTATCCTGAGCTCTGAAAGAATAACAACTGCACCATAAGAATATTATATTTCATAAACACTTGCAATTAAGAATCAAAAGGAGAAAAGAAAATGCCCCAAGTCCCTTTTTTTTAATAGACTTTACATTTATGAACAACAAAATTAACAGGCATGCCTCAGTCCAAATAGTACTGTAAATATTATTTATTTATCAGGAAAATGACTGAAATATTTTAACACAGCAGAAATTTCCACAGTACAATTTGCATCTCTAAAAAAAGCAGTAAGTCTTTAGCTGCTGTAATTGACTCAGTGTAATTGAATATCCCTATACATACTTTTTAAAAAAAAAAAAAGTGAGGAAACAGTCCTATTTCTCTATTCTGACCTCCCTTTGTATTTAAACCAGTCCATCTCTAGACCCAGATCTAGATCATAAAGTCCATTTATGTGATAAATATAAACATTGGACCAAAGTCTGCCAAAGCTTAACTGCAACTGCATCAGCCTGATCCAAACCCCTTTGATAAATTTCAACCAAACCATTCTAATACACATTCTGTTTTTAAGCTGTTTGGACTCTGTTAATTTTCTTTGGGGCTTTCTTATTCTGGGTAAGCTGAAGCTTTCAGCAAAATCAAAAACTCCTTTTCCATAGATGAAGTTAGTGTATTTTAAATACCACAAAACAACATTTAGATTTAAAAAAATAGTTTAAAATGTGTGGTAGTGTTCTTCATCTAATGTCTAATATTCAGAAGACCTTTGCTTTTCTGCCCTTCTTTGCCTTGGTATTGGTTGTCGGACGATGATGTTAGGAACGTTACACTGGGCTATCTGCTCAGTAGTAAATTAACACTGCCCCAGGAACATTTTCTGCCAAGGAAGCCAACTAGCATAACCCATATCTTACTATATGATTCTTTTACCTGTCAAAACATACAAGATCTCCTGACTAATGGATCAAAACCTGTGCTGACTCCTGAACTGTGAGTGAGATAGGTTTGAAACCAGCCTGTCTTTTGCCACAGAGGACTGAGTTTTACTATTATGTTGGAGCCCTATTTAGTTTATCTTTATAGGTGTAGCTTTTACCTCTTCTACAGTTTCCCCATCTGCAAGGAGAGGAACATGATGCCTGCTTCTCCTAACACACACTTTGCAATCGCTAAAGGAAAGCACTAGCTGTGTCCCTTAATAAAGAAAATTAACTATTAGAAGATACAATACAGACTTGCTCCACTTGTAATCACCGTAAATCTCCCAATCTGACATCCACAGCAACTCCTTTATGTCATTACATACTCTAGAACAAAAATATGCTGGGGAAACAGTAGCATTGACTTTCTATAATGTCTACTATATGTTTACTGAAGATTTTTTTAGAGATATAATCCCAAGAAATATAAGGTCAGAGTGCTGGAAGTTTTCTCATACTTTAACTATTATTTTTTATTATTAAAATTGAAATTACTACATATTTAATGATACCTAAGGTACTGAACGTAGAAGCTTCAATTCAGCAATATGTTCTTGCCATGGGCTTGTAAGTTGCCCTGTTTAAATTAAGAAAGCTAAACAAGAGTTATAGAAGGCAACCATTTTGTAATCAGTGTCGTGGTGATACAAGGCTATAAATTTCTTTCAAAGCTTCAATGTGCAATCTCTATTGTCTATAAAAGACAGCTACTAGGACTGTGTCTTGTTATTTGGTTTGCCTTCTAATGATTGGTATTTCAGTGAATGTTTGTGTTCTAGTGAATTGGAAAACATTTTTCATAGAGAAATGGAAAATGTTGTTATGCAAAATAATGCCTTATGAGGCATTTTTTCACAAATTTTAGGAGTCAAAGTTGAAAAATAATGAATGCCTTGAGTTGAGCAAATAATAGAAAATTATGTGGCAGTTGAGAACTGCTTTTGTTTGCTGTTAATTTCCTGATGTTCAAATAATTTCCCTTAAGAGAGAAAGTATAACTTTTCTTTTTTCCTTATTTCTATCATTCCTTTCCACCCAGAATCTTTGGTTTTTAATTAAAAAAAACAACTAAACAAAAAATCCCAGTATCTGTTTATTTTCTCAGAGTATTTATAGTGTAAGGTCCTGATCTTACATGTGTGAATAATTTTAAGTGGATGAGCAGAATTAAAATATTTGCAGAAGTATTTATAAGAATAAGGCTTAAATCCAGTTGGTACTCACTGCTTGTGCTCTTTTTTGACACAGGACTTGTCTTTGTTGCTTCAGATTTCTTAGCTCTTAAGAAATCTTTCCCAAGTTTGAGCATGTCTTCAGTGTTGGTAGAGAGAAAGTTTAGATCCTTAGAAAAGGCAAGAGACCTGACATGTGGCATCAAAGACATTTTCTACCTATATTAGTAGAGAAAACAGGTAAAAGTCTTAGGCAAAACTGCTTTCCCTTCTATCGGTAAGACACAGTGAAGAACAGGATTTAATGGTTAGGTGCCAACAAACAAAACCCCATGGGATTAAATTTTCTAAGGTAAATGTTTAAGATAAAGATTTTGGTCCTCTAATCTTCTAGAAATACTATGAAAAGAGACATCTTAGAAAGTTTTGAGTCTGAGATGTGTGTGTATGGTGGAATAAGAAAGGCATTGTCAACCATAGTGGACTTTCATTTAAGTCAACAGCTCCCTGCTCTTTCCCCTTCCTGGCAGCCCAGTCTGCAGAAGACAGGGGAAATGCAATAGCCCTGAGACAGGGCATGCTGGGGATGAAGTCCCTAAGAGCAGCTCTGTGAGCTACCTTGTCTACTTCTTTAAGAGGAGCAGAAGGGCAAAGGAAGAGCACGGAGTATAGCGTGGGAAAAGGGAGAGACAGATAACAAATTGCCTGCCTGCAAAGCTGATAGATACCCGTTGAGCCTTTTGTTTGTCTTTTAATTCCCTGGGTATCAGATGAACGTGGTGATGTGCTAATCTTGAGTCTCTCTGGACCTTCCTTACCATGCAAGCACCTGGGGGCAGGCATCTGCACTGTGAACTTATTGTGTGAGATGATTCTCTCACCTCGCCCCCTCCAAGTCTGATCAGTGCTCTGCCTGATGGATGAAGGCTAATTTGTGTACATTCAAGAATGCCTGCAGAGATTATCTTCCCCAGGAAAGCCACGGCTAGTCGGAGGACTCTGGATCATGGGCAGTTTTTCAGATATTCCCACAGAGGGAAATGAACATATGACTATTAACGAATGGCCTTGTTAACTGCATAGTTCTGGCAAGGATGTCTGTGAGAAATATGGTATGAAAAGTTAAGTTGCCCTGAACTGTACCAGGAAACAAGAATTCAGGGTGAAACAACATATTTTCAAACTGAGACACTGCCAGGTTTTTTCTGACACCAATGTCTTCAGTCAGCTTCTTCAAAGACATCCAGAAGCCACATGGGGCTCCAAAGCAGCCTGCCCAAAAAGAAAAGACTGACAATCTCATCCATTTTTCTGGTATTTGAATTTCCATCTTGCTTAAATTGGAAACAGACCTGAACACCAGGTCAGGTATGGGCAGGGCTAACTAGAGTCTAAGGAGCAGCACCAGCTTCCTGTGATGAGCTGGATGATTCTGCGCTGGGTCTGGCTGGGATGGAGCTAACTTTTATCACAGCAGCCTGTAGGGTGCTGTGTTTTATGTTTGTGACTAATACAGTGTTGATAACACATCAGGGTTTTGGCTGCTGCTGAGCATACATGCACAGCATTAAGACTTTCTCTTTAAATAATTCTGCCCTCTGCAGTGACTATGCTGGGTCTGGGCAAGACTCTGGGAGGAAACACAGCTGCTACAGCTGACCTGAACTGGCCAAAAGTGGTACTTTGTGCTATGTAGCACCATGCTCATCAATAAAACAGTGCTTGCAGACTGGCTGGACATCGGTCTGCTTGTGGGGCTGGTGAGTAACTGCCTCTGCATTTCTTGCGTCGGTTTTTCTTTCACCTCTTTCCTTACTTTGTTAAAATTTCCCACAACCCTACAACTTTTCTCTCTTTTGCTCTTATTTTCCCTGCATCTTTCTAGGGGCAAGGAGGTGGACTGAGCAAGTGGCTGTGTTGGTGTTTAGATACTGGCCAGGATCAAACCACCACAGGTCCTATGACATTTGCTTACAGTCACAGTGTTTCTGGCCTGGAGTGACATATATTTGTTCTTCTTGCACTGTGCCATACCTCCAGTCATGGCATATGGCATGGCAAAACTCTGACTCAGAGATGGGAAAAGAGAAAGAAAAATTAATCCTCCAGAATCCCTGGGAGAATGTGGCTAGACACAGTCTCAAGTATATTTTGTCAGATAAGTCTCTATTTGGTTTTTCTCCATCTTGGTGTTTGTGTGTCCTTACATACTCACCGTGAGTACCATTTCTGGGCTCTGAAGCCCAGTGAGAGATCTTTATTATTATATGATATCTGCTTGTAAGGCAAAGGAGGACTGCTTTGTACTACTGCGGCACTTAACATCCATTTCACTGGAATAATTTGGATCAGTGGCCTTTCTCAGACACTGCGTGCAATTTTTACTCTCTGGTTCATTCCACTTGTTTGTACTCTTCCACCATCACTGTGTGCTGCTCAGCACAGCACCTGCTAGGCTACTAAAAGCCTGGAGTCAGCAGCTGTCAGTTTACACTGTCAAGTTTTCCTTTTACTCCTTCCAACTGGTGCTGTGGAAGCAAATACTGCTGCCTCACTCCCCTTGCTTGTCAGGCAGCTGTAGCCCTTCTTAGATTCCAGAGGATTAATCCTTTACTAATATTTATCAGTGCTCAGCTATCTGATTTTCCTGGTACATACACTAACAGAATATGGCTCAGAGAGGGTAGTCCCTATAGCACCATCACACTGCTGGTTTAGCTTCAGGGAAATGTGATTCTGCATCACACTAACACAGCTGGACACTGCTTAAGCCCTGTGACACTCATCAGAGAGCAGGACTGATGGAGCTTTCTTTTTTTTTTCTAATGTGTTAACCTCTAAAAAACTGTTTCTGCAGAAATTCCTGTCCTCTATCTGGAAAAGAATATAATCCCACCAAAAAAAAAAAAAAAAAAAAATCCCCATAACTATCACAGCATTTTATAACTTAGGTTTTACTGTACATCACTGGAACTGCTGACTGGCAGCAGTCTAATGACACAGAACTGAATTAGAAAACAAACAGCTTTCAATGCAGCTTTTCACCTGGCTATGAAGGATAACACTGTCAATAGATGGTCATGGATGGGTCCAAAGTGGTGGAGGTGAGAGAGATAATTACATATAACTTACTCCCACTCCAAGCCAGCAGATTTCTATGGCATACATGGCTATTGTTCTGAGCTGAAATCAGAAACATTTTGATGCAGAGGATAAGAACATAGTTAAATGTACGCTGAAATGCAGTGAAGTACCAGTATTTAAAAGATACAAATTATTTTTGTAAATGAAAGAGTGGACAGAGTACTGTTTTTTTCCTTATTTCTTTCTTAGTCCCTAACAATTTACTCTCTTCTTTTAAGGAAATTCTTTGTCACTCCAAATGTTAAATCAATGTCACAGGTGCATGCGTCTTTGTTTTCTCTGTAAGAGTGAATATTGCTTTACAAGCAGATGCTATATTTTAATAAAAAGATATTTTGCACTGAATTTCAATATAATAGAAATGGACATACTGTTGCATGCTTTCAACTGTAATAAAATAGATTCATTATAGTACGAGAAGGATTTTGAGTTTGAAAATATGTTTTCTTCAGAATATTTAATAGAAAAGAACATATCATTTCTCTATATAAATTGATAGAAAAGGGATGCAATCACTGTGAGAATGCGCATCCATTAACAGGACCAGAAAAGGAAGGATTGTGATGAATATGTTTGTGATTTTCACATCTCATAGATAAATTCTATCAACCAGAAATGAAAACCATTTTTCCCCTTAAAAAAAAAAAAATGAATACAATTTTATGTGAACTGTATGGTAGGTGCATTCAAGGACTTCTCTGCCTAGCAATACCTCATAAAGTAACTGGAGTAATAAATACTCTTTTTGCTTACAACTAAATCTGATACAAACAAATACTAGAGAGTAAGATGTGGTAAAAGTAAATTAACTGGGATAGACACTGAATAAAGGGATTGGGAGTTTTATGACAAAAACAGAGATGGGGCTTAAGGAAGTCTGAGTTCTGTTCCTGATTTGTCTGCAGAGGGTTTGTGTATTCTTAGTCAGATCACAAGGAGGCATTTCTAAGTGAAGATGTGCACTTATTTATCTGTCTCTATGAGTCTTATCAAAAGGGGATGTGGCATCATGTAGCTCAAGCCAGTCAAATTTAAACAACCATATGTTTTCGAAGGCAGTCTTTAGGGTGCAAAGCCCATGCTTACTAGATTACTTGTAAATTACTTTATTGATAGCTACCAATTAGTTCTTGAGTTACTTTTATTTTGCATACTGGTCCATTCTCCAAAGTAAAGTTAATGAGAGATACTATGTCCTCTCCAATCATGAAATAAAATTGAAACCATGGAAGTAATTGATAACAGATTTTGTGGATGCCAAATATTTGTATGGATTCAGAAAGCAACTAAATACATTCATAGAAGACAAATACATCACGAGCTATCAAGGAGAAAGATTAGGCCCTCAGTTTAAAATTCCCTGCACACTGATACAGCCTGGGCTTGCATTAATAAGAATTATTATGTGAATCTATTCTTCCTCTTATAACCATTCTTAGGAAAATTGTAGACGGATGTCGATTCAGCCTAATATGCCCCTTTTGATGATTTTAAGGACTGAATAACTTCCCATCATGCTAAAATAATTAACTACATATATTTTTTTGGACAGCAGTGAGAAAGGAATCAGATTAAGAACATAGTAACTAAACCAGTGGTTCTCTCAGACTTGTTTCTGTTTTCACCCAGACCAGGTTGTAGACTGTGGCTTGCTGCTTCCTATTGCTATATGTTTCAAAGAAACTGTGATAACCTAATGGTCATATCAGTCTCATCATAAAACACACAGCGCAAGAAATGGACAAAATCTGTAAAAAAGTGCAGCTATTGTAGTCTGGTGATTCCTTTATCATTCCGAAATAAGATATGGAAATGATTGTTCTGATTGCTTACTCTTTTCTAGAAATAACTGTAACAGTCAACTTCAGGAGAATATTATGCCAAATTGTAATTATCATGGGTGTGGTATAAAACCTAAAATGTATAGACAGAGAAATAGACTTCCCATTTTAGAAAGACCTGGGGATATAGCTTGCTGCAATTTCAAATGGCAAATAGATTTAGGCTTTTTTAATATTATACTAAAAATCCTCTCTCCGTGCAATTTTTCCTTTCCTCAAGATAGTTTTCCCCCCTTCGATTTCAAACCCCAAACTTCTATGACTCACTCAATGTTTACACAAATATTCCACACTTACAACCAGCATAGCAAAGACTGAAGAAGTGGCTGTCCACAGCTTTATCCAATACCAAAAGTTATTTCAATGAAAATAGAGTACAAAATTCATTCCCACACTTCACAACTAGGTCTTTCAGAGATTGCAGCTTTTGAACAAAAGTATTATAAAACACAGAAGGAACCCTTTGAGTTTTGATATTTGAGGAAATTGTGTCTCATATAAGAGAAATTCTCATCTGAACCAAAGGATTGAAATTGTCCCTTACATTTCTCCGTAAGTTTATAACTGATTATAACATTCCATTTAAATAACACATAAAGCCAAATGCATAGAAAATTCACTGCAAGTTGCTGAATCCCATAACCTGGCACAGATGAGGCCATGGTCATCCTAGGTCAAGCCAACAGCCAGACCAAGCCAAACGTGTGCCCTTGATAGGCATCCACTCACATGTGTACACTTCCACAACATGACTGGCCACACAAATTAGCAAAGACAGAAACACTCACACAAATACAGGCAGCACAGACAGCTTTCCTGTTTCCCTCTCTGGCAACTTCAGGTGAAGGTCTGTTAGTGGGCAATTTATACAAATGGCATGGATCCCTCCTTTAGATACCCAATCTACACAGTACCTGGGTCCTGGATTCCCAGGTTTCCCAGTCTCCTTATGCACACAAACACAAGATGCAGGTGAGTCTGACCCCCACACTTCACAGTCTCCCCTGTCCCTGGCTTGTATCATCTGAACTCTCTCAGAGCACACAGGTCTCTACAGCTGCCCCAGTACTTGGCTCCCAAGCCTCTGTCGCGCTCACCAGCTAGCCCAGGGGGGTATTAACCAGCGAACACATTCCAGCATGTACCACTCCAGCCTCTCGAGTTGCTGGCAAACAAGATACATTTTCCCTATGACGTGTATTCCCCATTTCTGTCTGCTGATATTCAGGTATCCAAGGACACATATGCATGTTGGAAATAAAGAGCCTTACTCAGAAAAAAAGTCCAAAATAGAATTTAATGTGAGTACAGGACAGGTCAAGGTGATCACGCATAGTGTATGGCCAATGAAGCATACTGACCAGCAGTGTGATGTGAGGTACCCTGCCCTTTTTATTTCTTTATCTCTCTATTTTCCCATTCTTGTTACTTCACAAGCTACCCAGATCCCTCCATTTCCTTTCCTTTGGTTTCTCCTCTAATTACCTCATAACAGCCTTGTGCAATCCCCAAATGTTCTCCCCTGCATCCCACACTGAATCCCCTACCTCTGTGGGCAGTATCCACTGTTAGTCTGTAAAGAGGCCTGGCGATGTTCTCCTGTTGGTGATGGTGATGGGTCTCAGTCACAGCCCAAGGGGCTCACACCCTCCTGAGGTGCCTTGCGAGGGGCCAACCTGGAGGAACCCATCCTCCCATTTACTGTTGTGCCTCTGGGCTTCTCCAAGTGTGTGGAGATGACTTATTCATCATAAAACCTATCACTGTGCAAATCCATCAGAAGTAGGTTTTGTCTGCTCATTTTGTAATTGTATCATGATGTTACAGTGTGACAGGTCTTGTTGGGCAGGGACAGAGACACATTTGCAAGCCCTGTGGCATCATATTTCAGTCAGCTGTTTTTTAAGCAATCTCTGTTTGGAGAGGAACCAGAAGTAAAATTTATGTGTTTACTTATCCATGACATCTTCCTTGCACCTAAACTTTGTAATTCCCCTTCCTAAATCAAGTGGGGACCTTCACTTGTGGAATGAAGTCAGACCCTTTGAGTGCCTCAAAAGAGAGATCACTTCTTCTGCCCAATTATTCTGCTAAATCTTCTTTTTGCAGGTCTAACTTTTACCAGAAAGTGAAAGAAGAATGGAGGATACAGTCACCTAGGGCACGTCACTATCGAGACTCTGTGTCTTCTCACGTAAGAACAGTTGTAGGGAAACGGAAACAATTTATAGCATCTTAAGGCAGCTATCTAAACCAGGCCAGACTAATTACCGACTGAAATGGCTAATATCTCTCCACTGATAAAGGCAATCCAGGGTGACAAACTCAGATGTAAACACTGTAGGCATCATTTAATCTCACCTTGGACTCAATAGCTGGATGTGTAATACAAGAGAACTGGATGCTACTATACAAAAATTTGAAGTTACCTGCCTCTCAGCATGTGTAATATATATATATATAATATTATATATAACATGAGAACTGATGAACTAGAAATTTAAATTTCCATACTGGCAGAGTGTCTATGTAAGGTAAAATACTCGTCTTTCAATATTTCCTTTATGAAATTAAAGGACCAGTAAGCTCAGCAGGTGTTTAATTCAAACATGTTTGCATTACTTTTAGAACAGCATGAACTTAAGCCAGAAAACTACAATCCAGAATTTTCAAGGGGAAAAAGTTTGAGTTTTCTGGAAGTTTGTAATATTTTTTCTTCTAGTCTTTAGAGGATTTATTGATTAAAATCTGTTAAATTAAGATCAGAACAAAACAAAATAAAACATCAGCACATTACAAGTAAGAATACCATGTTTTTTTCAGGAACAGTATTCCTAACCACTAGGCTACTAATTCATGTCTTGTTTCTGTCACATGAAAAGTCAGGCCTGACTTGATAAAGACAATGCTTGGACGAGCTAGGCTAACAGCGATGTATGACTTAAGCAAGGGTGAAAATTTTGGGTTGTGCTCGTAATTCATGTTCAATATTATTTCAGGTGCCTCTTTTATTTGATATGGCCATTTAACTGCAACTTACTTAAAGCCAACTTTTTTGGTGTTATCTTAGCAATGGATTCATACACAACTTTTCTTTTTGTTTCTGTCCTTGGTATGCCTTACAAATTTTGCTCCATATTACAGTTCTTGTCGTAGTTCCTGTAAGACTGATTTGGCAGCTGCCAAGATGCAGTCAGAGGTGAGCTCCATGATAGGGAAGTACTTAAGCACAGGTGACAGGCTGTACCACAGCAGCAGCATGACATTTTATCTGAGATACAGACAATGCAGGCAGTAGCACATTGCATTTGATACACTCAAGGGACAGCTGTGGCAACTGTGGCGGTGTACAAGTAAGTGTTTTGAAACATTATGACAGGCAAAATCTGACTTTTATTGAGAAATTGAGGTGAGAAAGGAATCTAATGGAAATCAAACAAATGGATTCTATACCTTGAGGTTAATTTCATCCTACATTAAATAAGTTACATACTTGTTGTACACGAAAAGCGTTAAAAAATACTTCCCACGTAAAAAATCCAGACTTTGAAAAAGTTTGAGCCTCCCTGCCTGATGTGCATTAAATACAACCTTGTTCTATAAGTGGTACCACCACTACCATTGACATGAATAAAAGCGGCAGTGGTAGGTTCCTGTTTGACAAAAGCAAAATCAGGTATCAGTCATTCATTTTGGTTTAAGTTTCCATTAGACATATTTAATTTCTCTGTTGCTCATAATCCTCAGCAGCAAAAAAATAAATAGAATACTGAACTATGCCGAGATTCATCCGGAAAGTTAGAAGTGGTATTCAAGTACTAGTACGTCACATTGATTCATCACTGAATTTTATTTTTAAAGACCTTGAGAGGAAGAAAATGAAGGGTAGAATAGTTCATTGACACCCACCACTGGCTAACTATCTTTCTACTTTTGTTGATCTTTTTATAGATCAATCCTAATGTTGTCAGTGAGTTGTTACAAACCCCAGAAGAGCCAGCAGTGGAGGTATGTTGGTTTTCTGTAACACCAATAATCCCCACAGCTGGCAGAATTTTGGACAAAAACATTTCTGTCATTCTGGAATGCATGTGGAAAGAAAGCAAAGAGATATATGTGCTACTAGGCTTTTATTTTTCTTCTCAGTAATTTGGATTCATGACATTTATTCTAAGCACAGCTGTTAGGCTTTTTCAGCTGTAGAGAAAAAAAAATAGAGAGGAAAAAGTTTCCTTTCGGCATATATTCCTCTCATATCTCTCTTCTTTTGCATTTGATTATACACTGGGTGAGATCCTTAAAAAACACAAATCAATGCAGGTTAAATTAAAATATGTACAATTATGCTGCTTAAATATTTACAGCTTTTAAAATTTGGAAATTTGGACTTTGTGACATAGACAGGAACACTTTTTTTTTTTCTTTTAAAATACTAGCAAATAAAAAGAAATATGATTTCAGGATGAGGAGACGGCACTTATCTACATAACTATTCTTTATTCTATGTTTCTTGTTTAGAGCTTGCACAGGTTTCTTTGTTTTCATCCCTAGAATTAGTAGGCAGTAAACTCCAATTCTTCAGTTTCCTGCTCAGTCACACATTCCTTCAGGAGAAAAACATCTCCAGAGCCCTTCTGCCCTAGTCTGGAGGATGACTGCTCTATGTTTCACAGGTACAGTGCAGCCTATCATGTAAAAATGTGATAGAGTAGTTGCCAAAGGAAAGAACAGTGTACATCACCAGTAAGAGATGAATAGCAATGCTGTGGGTTCCCAGGAAACTCCAGCCTGTAAATTCTCACTGCTGTGAATGACACGTACCCCATCAGTTCCAAAGCAAAGAAAAAGGAAATAAGAGGGAACAGCTTTCTATAGGATACAGGCTTAGATAATGATTTTTACCTATCTCTTTTGGCTCTCAGGAGATATTCCATTGAAGTAAAATTTACAGAGAATTTTTAGTTAACTGCTCTGGCAGAGGGAGTTAACAACAGCAAATATACCTGAGGCACAGGATGTGAAAGAGGCTAGGTTCTTTATACTGCCCCAGACAACTATTAGTCTTCTTATTTTCAGGAATTTGCACTACTGCTAACACCAGATTACACTTTGGTAAGGAAAAGGTGTTATTTTTTATTGCCTCATGGTTCCTTTTTTTCACTGTAATTTGCTAGAACTAGGAAGAGAGAAAATGTTTGCTTGCAGGATCAATGGAAAGTGAAAATAAAAGCATGAAAGTGAGAAGAACAAAATTTAAAACTTTAACAGGAGAAAACCCCTGAAACCAACACAGTTACAACTGAAATAGTTATAAATATATATACAAAAAAAGAGCATGCTGATTAAGAAACAAATGCAGACAGGAGGAAAAGCCATAAGTAATGAAACCTCTAAAACTTGTAGGAAACTGTTCAGAGGCAGCAAAGGAAAAAAGGCAGAATCTGGGATACATTGAATTAGAGGAAATTTAAGTATCAATATACCAGGGGGGAAAAATCCTATACTATTTCTTTTGAAGTGAAAATGTCAGGGTTTTTTCAACACTAATGCAAGAACTATTTAATAAGTGAGGTTTTTTTCAGTCTTGTAGTGTCATAATACACAAAATTTTAAAAATTTCAACAGTAACTAAGGGTAAATTTAATAGCAGCCTGTAAAGTTAGATATTTCAAAGAAGTAGGATTAATAACTTTAATCTAAAACTATTAAAAGAGCTGAGCAAGTGCTTTTATGCGCCAATAATGTTGATTTTCAATAGGCTCTGGGCCTGAGAGAACTTCCAGAGAACTGGAAGAAAACTACTATTGTATCAATATTTTAAAACAGAATGACCACATATTTTAGGCTTGAAAAATATATATTGCACAAAAATATGAAAGTGGTAATCTAGGACTCGAATGATTGCATTAGCCCTCTTTAATTCTTTTTTAATATCAATCAGCATGGGGTTATAGAAAACAGATTGTATAATTTATCTTTTTATGTTATTTTAACCATGGCGGCTAATAATAATAATAATTTTCCAGTGTACTTTGAATTTAGAAGGCTTATCAGTTTTTTTTTTTTTAGGAAAAGAAAATAAAAGATACAGCAATAAAAGCAAACCCAAAACAAACTAAAACATGGCATATTACTTTAAACTAACTCTAGCTAACTCAGTGTTTAAGAGGATGTTTTTACTAATGGTGTCCTACAGGCAATTAGTTCCTACCCTACATGCATTTGAATATTTGCAGCAATGACTGACACTGAATAGAAATTTGGATAAATTAAAAAAAATATGAGACATTAAGACCAATCAATAGAGTCCAGCTGTCTTTATTTTTGACCATAAATTATCATGAGATGTACATGCTATTCACATTTCTTTGTTTTGTCTTCAGGTTCTTGAAATTGAAACACATTAATAAAGTTTTGATTTCAGTGTTATGATGTCTCCCAAAATTTCGCATTGCTTGTTTAAGGCATAGAAGATAATTCCTATATAGCCCAAGCTCCCAGTGCAACTGGGTCTGTGTTTCTACTACCTAGTATGTTAAAACTCCCAATACTGAATAGATACTAAAAATATTAGATTCATTTGACAATTAAAAAAATAGCCTTTATAGATTGATAGAATTTGATAGGCTTATTATCTGAGTCTTGCGGAGTAAGGAGGGACATACATGAATTAAAGCATATATAATTAACCCTTGACTAATGCTTAATAATTTGCTGTTAATCAAGAAAAATAGAATTTGCAAGAAATACTATTGTAATAATCTTGGAGTAGATAAAATAAAGTCCTAGGTTATTTAATATTTTTACAGTGCATTTTCCTACTATTATTATCTAAATCCTAGGAGTGTTTACAATTTTATCTAGGAATGAGTCTTCATTATTTCTTGAATTTCAAAAATATTCAGGACAATAAAAAAATTACCTGGTTTAAATTACTTAAAGATTTACATGGCTGGACTAAGCTATTTTACCTAGGGTCCTTCCTCAATTAATTTGGACCAAGCACCCCTTGTGTTAAAGGCATTTGTGGGTGGGCAGAGGGCACATAAAGAAAGCCAGGTGACCTAGCATGGGGGAAAAAAAAATGACTGACAGAGAAGCATCTTATTTTTTTTATGTGCTCCAGAGAAGATGATAGCCTGACCTCATCACTAGTGTGCAAGATTGCAGCTTCATCTCTGCCACTGCTGTTGTGCTGTGTGCTGTATTTCAGTAATTGTTCTGTTTCCAAACCATTACTGATACTAAGCCAAAGGTAGGTCTTATACTGGATATTACCATGAATATCATGGTGATTATCTCACAGCTTATAAACAAAATGTGGTGATTCTTATGACAAAAGTGCACAATCTCATTTTTCCACTGAATTTAGGATCACAAGAAATATAACATTGTTGTGACATATTTATTTATTTAAGAATTTTTTTTAAGACAGAATTCTATGACAACAACCCCGGGCTGATATGGGCAATACAAATACAAAATAAAAAGTGTCATTTCTCAGTTCTTCAGCTTTTCACAGTACTCATGTTCAGAGAAATTGATTGCCTTCCAAAACTAGTCTTTCCCAAGTAATGAAATACTCTACAACCACATCCCTTTGTATTCCTGTTGAAAGCTCTTGGTCCTCTCTGTCAAATACATTTAAAATGTTCTTTTAAAGGCTGAAACTTTGATGGCTTAGATCTAAAACTCTTGACTCCTTGAAAATAATCTTTTTTTAAGGGGCACAGACAGTCCTGACTCACGAAAGGTCTCTTAGTCCAGATTTTTATCTTGAATGAAGTGTAGCAAGCTAGACAAGCTCCAAAACAGATATCACCTGAAATATGAGACACCTATGATCATAGTACAGACAAACACTGAGCTTGATTTTAGGATTTCGACTCACTGGAAAATTGCTTGACCATAAAAAGAAGATTTTTTTTTCATAGATTCTTAGACAATAATTCTACATTATTTAAATAGTTGCACTCATTGTACTTGACTGTAAGAGGTTAGTATTCTGTATTTCATTTGTTAGGGTACTCAGATGGGCAGAAGAAAAGTGATTAAACAGGAAATTATAAATATTCTTAATATATTAATAAAAAGTTTTTTCCCATTTATTTCTCTTCCACATCATCTAATAGCCAAAACATAATTTTGCCATCATGTAGGTCACATGTGTACTTTTAAAAAACTTGTTTGTACCCTCCTTCAGTTCACTCTCTCACCTTTCATTTTTTGGCAAAGCATTGTACACATTTTTTCAGATGAAGTCTTGCAATGCTTTATATAATAACATCAGTGTTTCCATTTCTCTGTTGAATATATCTCTTATAGTCATTATAGCCTTGTTGCTTTGAGCTTATAGACACTTCATGAACACAGGAGTGCATTCAGCTGTTATAAATTCCCATCTTATTGCAGATATTTATATTAGTGTTGTTCATCTTGTTACTGAATGTCTGTCATGATATTTTAATTTTCCTGAAGAGGTCTCCAACTCTGTGCATCACTAGCTGTTATTAGCACCATCTTTTCTGTAGAATAGCTGTTATTTGATAAGTTAAGTTACAAGATTTTTAAGACCAATACTTGAGACACTTCAACAGTAGCCTCCTTTCAGCTTCCTAGTCTGACTTTCAGCATACACTCTCCTTTCCTTTAGTAGCTCCTTATCCTTAAAATTCTGAAAATTATGTCCATTTTGTCTAGCTAAACTAAGAGTTCCTAGGTGGTACCCCATCTTCCTTTTTTTCCTGCTTTTTTTTTTTTTTTTTTTTTAATTTCAGTCCTTATAGATTATATTTGTATTTTCCTTGACTAAAAAAATTACTTATCTCAAAAGATTTCATCCAGTTTTCTGCAATTTACCTTTGACAGTATCATGTGAAATTGCATTACATTTTCTGTTTAACTCCATATTCCTTCATTTGTATTTTAAATTTAATTTAGTCTTGCATGCTATTAAAAGCCTGGCTTCACCATGCTACAATATTAGAAAATTAACAAACTGATTTAAAACACAAAGAGCCTTATATTAGATTTGCATTTCTTTTAATATATATTTTTGGAATTAAAATAGATTTTTGGAGGTGTGGAATAGTTCATGTTTCTCTTTTCCCATTGTGATGAAGTTCCTTATACCATACCTGGGCATTTCTCCTTTCTGTGTTCATTCAATATAATGTGTGAAAAGTTTTTTTAAAAAATATGTAGCTAAATATAGACCTTTTCCTTTTTGTTTTTTTAAATCTCTCTCATCATAGCAGAGTGGCCTCATTTCTTCTGTCTTCATCCTCCAGGTTCCCCATTCCCATTCATGTGCTCTGTCAATCAAATTATTCTTTTTTTCCCCCACTCTGTATTAGGATTGAATGTCTTTGTTGCAATTTGACAGGGAGTAGAAACATTTTTAAGCCTGTTAGAATAGGATAAGTTGCTTAGAAACTCAGCACTTTCAGTTTCCTTCCATATAAGAGGCCTATCTTCGTTTCCCTTTTCCCCTGGTGTTTCTACAAAGTGTTCGTCTTTAGATTTGTGTACAGAGAACACGTTTTCAAAATGTTAATAACGCATTGAACACAAGCAGTCATGATTATCTGATGAAGAAGTTGCATGAGGAAGAGCAGGGATGAAAAGTGTTCTCTGGATTAAATAAATGACACATAAAAAAAGATTTGGAAAAAATTGCCTTTTTTTTTGGAACTGGGAATTTACTCCTGGCCCATTGAGTTTGTGTTCCAGGAAGATTTTTGCTATTACTCTCAATCAGTACTAAGG
Organism: Origma solitaria; assembly: GCA_013397895.1. Classification (NCBI taxonomy): domain Eukaryota; kingdom Metazoa; phylum Chordata; class Aves; order Passeriformes; family Acanthizidae; genus Origma; species Origma solitaria. The sequence goes on from VZRL01001198.1 coordinate 1,019,041, forward strand.
CATTTTTCCACTTAACCACAGGAGAAAATGACACAAGGAATTAGATAACATGTATGTTAAAACCCTTCAGAAGGCAAGTACTAACAAAGATATGTTTCATATGACTCCATAGCAGACTGGATATCCCATGCTAAACAATAGAATATCTTCATTGAGGCAGGGAAGCAGATCGTTCAGAAGTGACATAGGAAAAGAAAGTTGCAAAGAGTAAATTAGTCACTATTTAAAAATAAAAACAAATTTTGGACCTTGAGTATTTTTATTATTTATTTGCTTTAAAAAATTGGGTATTTTTTAATTTGTCAGACCTCCTCAGCTCTACAGAGCATTCTCTGCTCTATAGAGGGATTTTTTGGCATTTACAGCATGCCCTATCCTCATCAACCTCCTGCTGCTATTGCTTTTCTTCTATTTCTTCATTTACATTACAGGTCCATACTGCACACTGAAGTCATTGAAGTAAATTTAAATCCAATAAAAGGTGGCTCCTAATGCATTTAGTATGATCCACTTGCTGTGCTTTTTAGATTTTTGCTGAATTATTTCATTTATTTTTTACCTGTGTATGACAGCTAGATAGATAATGGAACCTTTCACAAAAATCTTGAAAATGTCTGTAGTATTTCTGCTCTGCATAGAAGCAATCAAAGACTGTAAATTTGTTGCTCATGTGCAAAAAACCAAATCTCAGTAAGTTTCCTTTAACCAAAAAATGGTAACTGACTCTGACATACAAGCAAAAGATGACACATGAGTAAAAAAAAAAATGTCTGAACACCTGGCATCAACATTTAAGTAAAAAAAAAAAAAAAAGTATTAGACACAAATAATATTCCAATGCCTGAATTCTCTAGTGCAAAGATGTAGGCTTACAGTCCTTCAATCAAGTCAGAAAGCAGCCAAAATCAATGACTGGTGCTATGAAGAAAAAAGAAAAAACTCTTCTTCCCTGTAGAATTTCTGAGTTCTGACAAGACGACTAAATTCAGCTGTGTGAGGGTAAAAAGAGCTGCAAACTGGCCACAGTAAACCAATAATTAGATACGGCAGAAATTATTTTTGTGTCACATTTTAGTGCCAGCAAAATCATAACAGTCACCTGTTATGTATAAGGTAACACACGGTAACAAAGCCCTGCAAAACTAACCAAATTTTTATGTTTTTTTATTTTTCTTATTCATTTTAATTGAATAGCTGTTTGGATGTTTTTTTGTAACAATACATTGAAATCCAAACTCTCTGTGATATTTTATCAGATTTTACTTAGTTAACAGTAAAAATTATCTACTGGCAGGCCTCAGACATTTTTTAGAAAAATGGAAAAGCATGAACTGAAGGTAGTCAAACCTAAAATATTACGATGCTGGACAATATGGCAGTAACTGGTGTGTCATTTAAAAAATAATGTAACTTGTATCTCTTAGCCTCAATTTTTCTTGTGCTCATTTCATTGTTCTTGATGGTAAGCCACGTGGAAGGGCTATGATGCATTAAAAAAGTAACTTTGCTTCTGTATCATGGAATTGAACAGGGGTTTGATTTAAAAAAACAGAATTAATGGAAGCACTTAGAGGAGTCTTTCAGTTTTGTGATAACATCTGCTTATTTTATTGTCTCATTCAAAAAGAACAGACAGCTGTTCAGCCAGTTAACGTGAGTCTTCCCTTGGTGTACTAAAAGCCAACAATAGACTACCTGGACGAAAATCCTTGCTTCCACTCAGCTAACTGTGCACAGGTAAAGGGAATGGTGAATGCTGGAGGAAACAGTCCTTAGGCACATCTTGGATGGAGATCTGAGCAACCTGGTCTAGTGAAAGGAGTCCCTGCTTATGGCAGAAGGATTGGAGCTAGATGATCTGTAAGACCCCTTCCAACCCAAACAGTCTATGATGCTATGGTTCTAAGTAAAATTTGGAAAAGATTTGTTATATGACCTAGAGCTGTTCTTTGAGATCATCCACAAAGGTTTTATAACCACGTCTTCTAGAAGTAAGAGACAGGATTGGTGTTTAATAAAAATTGTGGCCCCTTGCACTGAAGTAGGCACTGATGATTCCCACCATGTTATTTTATATAGTAACTAATTTATGTGAAAAGTGGGAATATATGGAAATCCCTAAAAATGAAAACTGCAGCTTTTCTTAGTTAGTTTGAATCAGTGAAGCTGCCTATACAAGAAGGAAGCAATACAGATGAAAGACCACACTATATCAGGGCGCCTTTGGGTTTTTCTCCAGAAGCATAGAATATTATGTTTGGTTTTCATTACATTTTTTTTCTTTTGTGTTTACTGGAAAATATATTTTGCATTCTGTTTCCTTTGTACAAAATGTTTGAGTAATATTCTCATAGTTCTCTGTATGTTTCTTTCTCACTGATGGATTGCCTTTCTTTCATTCATTTATACCCAAAAGTTTCTTCAGGGTATTAATCAAAGACTGTATAACTTAGTTGGAAATGTTTTTGCCACTGTATCTTCAAAGGATCAGATCCTGTATCCATTAAATTTCTGATACTTACCATGACATACATGTCAGCATATTTTACCAGTAATTGAAAGTAGTAAGGCAAGTATGAGGATTCACACCTTTAGGACTCCTAATACAGATTTTTCTTAACACGAATAACAGAGTTAACATTATCCGTACTTATTATGTGAATAAATATCAAATACAGTGGTTGTATTTCTAATTGTTAGAAATACATTTTATGTATACATATGTATATATATGCATATATATATATACATATACAGAGATATTTAAATATATAAATACATTGAAGTATTTGATTTGAAATTTCTCCTGTGTGCCAGCTACTTTACATAATATACACTTTTTTTCCAGGTTACATATTTACTCAGTCATCAGAGAGACTGAAATGTAGGTAAACAATGTAGAACGTGTTTTGAAAACTAAGTTATTTATGGCAGTGGAATAATTTACCAACGCCTTATAGTTCTAGCATAAGGTATGCACATCATCAGCTTTTACAACAGAGAATTTACAAGAAAATATGCGATATATATATATATGTCTGCACATGCAATACGCTTTGTTGAATGAGGGGTCAAGTATCAGAAAATCTGTTGACTTGCAAAAAAAAATTGGAAAAGCACTATGAAAAGTGACATATTCTTTAATACATAAAAGAAGTGGGCTGGAAAAGCAAAAAGTTAAACTCTGGTTTTGAAATCATTAGATCATTTTTGGATGTACATTAACCCTCTGATTCAGTATGGAGTAACTCTTCATTAACACTGAAATCAATAAGTTTACTCTCTATTCCTTTGTCCTTATCTTCTGACAGTGTTGTCTTCTGCAAGAGTATTGGAACTGATGCACAGCCTCAGAGCCAGCTCTGAGCAGGCACATTTGTCTTTGTATATGAAATACTTGCTGACATCAATACATATATTTCATCTCTTTCAGAATATAGAAATATTTACAATGTATTTAAATCTATAAATTTATATTAGATTAACATAATCTAGTTTGTATTTTCTGGGGCATGTCATTTGCTTATGTGTTAATAGTTTTGAAATAACAAAAGCATTACTGTATCACAAAACCCACAAGAAAATAAATGCAAATCTTGATTGCCTATGCAAACAATAATCTCACATTCTGCTTTCACATTTGAATTGAGAAGTGTTGGTTTGCTTTTGAATTGAAATGTATTGATGTCAGCATGTGCTTATCAGCTCAGGATAGAGAGGTTGTCTCTGCTCTCATGCTTTTACAATTTGCAAAGAGATTGTTGTTTTAAATGTTGGGGTTTTTTCCTAGAAAAGAGACAGCTCATTAGAACTCATTACCAGTCAGCAGCTGTCACAAAGCATGGATTTCAAACTTGTGGCAATACATCTCTCCACAAAAGCTTTCTCCAAAAACGGCGACACAATTTATTTTGTCGTTAACCTCAAATGACATTTTATGCGGCTGCATTTACACCTTTTGCTCTGCTGAAGAGCATTTCAAAATTCAGGAGTTTAAACCTGTGTTATGGCATTTGTTCCCTTTAAAATGTTAATTTTTGCTGTTTAAAAACTGTAAACCAAAAAACAAAGTGAAAAGAAAATATTTCACCCCCAAACTCTGTCACAAAACCAGGAGGAAAATGTTTAATTTCATTCTCTTGACAGACCTTTTTGCAAGGAAAGAGGGATTCCAGGGAATTCATTACTTCAATCAATGAAAGAAGTGAACTTAAGCCAGAGAAGGTTGACCAGAAAACTCCCATCTGTATCATCAGACACTGTAAGGTAAGTGTGTTATATTGAGGAACAAAGATGTCTAGGGAATATTAGCAATGCAACTTCAGAGTTGGTAATGTTAATTTAACACTTCTGAACAAGTCTATTCCAAAGGTCTTACCTCTGAAAAGGATTCTACAGCCCTTACATTAAAAATAGAAAAAAAAAAAAAAAGAATGTTATTTGCAGAGCTAGAAACAATATAAAATGATCTTATTATTTGAACATTTCTTTCATCTCTTAAAAAATATAAAATGGAGACTTGTACACAGTGTTGCATGTCTAAGTCGTAAAAGACCCAGAAACTACCCCTTGCCGTCATATCAAATATTTTGAATCCTTAAGCAGAAACTTGAGTTAAAGAGCAGCAACCAGTAATTTCCTGTTGACAGTGCACTTATTAAAATCTGAAGGTTCAAGGATGCCTACAGCAGACTATAGATTCAAAAAGAAAATAAAAAGAATTTGCAGTTTCTCATGCAGTGCAAGTCAGATATTTTCTGAAGGGGACAGAAATGGCCTGATTTATAACATCTTATGACGCTGATGACACTTTTCTGCATTTATTTGAACCTTAACATCAGTCTTTCTTTGTTTTAGTGGCGTTTTTGTTTGTTTACAAAGCATTTTACAGTGCTACTTTCTGTTTCTTCTTGATATAAAGCAGATAGTTGTGCCAAATTACTGTCTTGAAAAGGAGAAAGGTGATCTGTTCTTTTGTTGACTATTTTGACTTTTAAGCAAATGTTTTCTCATTTTACCATCTGCCACTTGCAGAATATTTAAAGTGTGTAACTAAAGAATTCTACTAAATATTTTATACAAAGCAAAAATCCCCATAACTATTATGTGTGACTGCCAAAACTTAGGATAAAAGAAAATAGTATGAAACATTAAAGAAAGGTGGGTTATTAAAGCACTTTTTAAGGTCTGAACAATCACATTGGGATATTTTATGGACAAAAACGTGTTACCTACTCTGACAATTGAGACTTGCCCTTGGGTTAAAAAAAATAAAAAGACCCCTGGAATTTCTTTAATTTACCTGAGCAGCTTATTTGGTGAACTAATCAAAAACATGACTCAAATAAAATATGTATGAAAGCAATCACAATAAGTTCCTAATACTTGTGATGCACGCCTGTCATATTAACCTAATCACAGCAATAGCAAGGATGATTTATGCTTTAGGTAAGGTTACATACAGGAATACCTGCTTTTCATCTCTTTTTCTCTGTGACCCTGTACTTAGGCCATGTGGCATATCCCTTACCAACCATGCACACCCAGAGGCTTTGGTCTCAAGCAGTTTTCCAGAGCAGATTTCCAGTGGGTTGGCAGTGACAGGCCTTGCACCACCACCCCTGGAGATATGCTGCCATTTGTCCATTTCCACTAGTTACTGCAGACTCTGTAGCCAAAGGTAAGAGCAGGACATCTCCAAAATGTGGTTCTTCTCTTTTGCAGATGACCCCCAATACACCAGTAAAGCCAGATAAGAAGACTCTGCCCCTGTACACCAGCGTACTTAGTGGTGGAGATAAGGATTATGGGAATATAACACAATTGTCTAATTTTTTACATTTTTAAATAAACTAATAAATCACATTCATTTATGTGAAGATTTTGGTCCTGTGGTAGGTGTTAGGAATGTTCTGAGTGCATTGGCCAGACAGAGGGCTTAGGGAGACAGCTTTTCAATCTTTACCAAACTATACAGGACAACTTGTAACCATGAATATTAAGTCTAAGCCATAAACTGAGATATGCTGAGTGTACTGACCTCTGCCAATATGCATTTATGGCCTTTCTCGGAACTCTAAAAGTAAAAATAATGACATCTGCAGAGGACAAGTCCTTCCACAGTGAAGTGGCCTTGAGATCAAAACTTAGACATGTTAAGTCCGTTCCTGATACCTAGATTTATGTCAAATGCCAAAGATCACAAAGGTAATCCATGTCAGAGAAAGGATTTGACCCAACGCTTCAACTCCTGAGCTAATATTTAAAATACTCTACAAATCAGTCTATCTTTTTGACAGTTCACTATGTGAGAATGTAATTTATTTCTAGGCAAAACACGTTCCAGATGGTTTGCATTTGTGGCCATGCTTGAGGAAAAATTATGAAAGTACTCGTTTGGCTCCCATGTTAGAATTAACGATGAAATACTTCCCATTTATGAGTGTCTGGACCTAGTATTTATATACAGTTTTCACTTTCTAGGGTCAGATTCATACCTATTTTTACCCCAGCTGCCCTTGATAGAAATCATGCTGCTTAGGCACGGACACAAAAGGCTTTTTGGTCGTAACAAAGATGTCTGAAACTTAATTTCTTTAAGACCAGAACTTTGTTACAACTAATATACTAAGCAATTTCCTGCTGAATTTTTTCAAAATGTGGGAATGTTTTCAAATTTGTGGGAATAAGCTCAAAACATTGAATTTAAAATAGGGGGGAACATAAACAAACGGGAAAAGAGATTTTTAGCATTTCCTTCCAAGTATATGGTGTATGCCTAACTAAAACAGTGCGACTGGCCTCAGCAGAGGATTAATAATGTTGGGGATGTGACCTCCCAAATAATTTTTTTCTTGTACCTTCTACTCATTAGTATTGTTGCTGTTTCTGTTCCTTTTCTTAGATCACTCATATTTCCTGTAACTTGGTCTTATCTCAGCCTGTAATCTTTACCTTTTGTGCCTCCAGTTTTCCTCTCCAGCCCGCCACAGGGAGAGGGAAGGGTAGCAGGAGGGAGGAGTGAGTGAGCAGCACATGGTTTCTCAGTGGGAAAATTAAATCGGGGAATGGCATTCTTAAACCATAAGCAAATTTAATGTGATTTAAAATTTAATATCAGTATATTAATTATAATCTAAAGGTATGATAATACTTTTCGTGCTAATTCTGTCTTGGATTTACTAAGTATTATTCAACAATTTTTCATTGTGTAAATAAAGGGTATCCTTCTCAGCTTTATCACAATTTATGATTTCTTTATAGAGATTATGCTGTTTGTGAATCCTTTTTCAAAAAGCCAATCACAAATCTCTAATAGGACCTCTGATAGGATGAAAAGAGTAGTCTTTACTTTGAAAGAGAGACAACTGAGAAGGGTAATGAACTCTTGGGAGGCAAGGGAATAAGAATATTATTTTTGCAATAAACAAGTCTATTTGGCCATAGTGAAGGACAGAAAATTTTAGACTGATAAGGAAATAATAACGATTTTCTAAAAAAATTACCAAAAATTCATTGCAACAAAATGTTTTTCTCTGAATTTTCAAAAACTGTGTAGCTTGTTAAATGAAATATACAGTATTGAATCAGAAAAAAAACCCCAACCAAACAAGGAAGCAAAAATTAAACCCTAATTTTTTATTAAAAATAAGTCTATCTTTCATAAAATATATTTATAAAACAGAAGTTTAAATGGCTAATAAAACTGATTCTGTTTTTCTCTAAAGCAGCTTTCTCTAAAGATCATTTGTGTTCCTTCTTCTGTTCATAAAGTGAGTAAAATGCCTCAAAAAATACATAAATAAGTAAAATCCCTTATTACACAGCCCTGGTTCTGATTGAAATCTCTGACTGCTTTGGCATGCTGCAGTAGTAACATCTCTGTCCTACCATTTATGACTGAAACTGTTACAGGAGAAATTATATACCGCAAGGTTTTTCCACTGTCTTTCTCTGGAACTGAATTTTAGTCTATAAATATTGAGTAGTTGAAAGCTATATGACTAAACAAAGAAGTGTGTGCAGCAGATGATGCAGGAAATTAGCCCTGTATGAGAAAAATAGCAGACAACACTTAGCAAAGAGTAAATTAAACTAAATTAAACTAAATTCCTTAAAGTAAATTGCTTTGCAAACAATTAATAAAGATAAAGCAATTATGATTTATACTAATAATATTAAATGTTTGATTTATTTTTCAGGCTCTTTCAGATGAAGGCACTAGACACCAGTTTATCATGGTGTTCTTGACACAAAATTTCACTGCCTTGGATGGATTCTTAAAGTGCTGTTACAGGTTAGTATTTTCTTATTCCATGTAATACATTTACAATTAGAGATTGTAAACGACTCATGTGCATTCTGAAAATTACTCAAGCTCTGGCAAAATACTAACTTGACTATGGAAATGAGCTTACTTGACTACAGAAAGTAGCAATATGACTGCAATTTTCCCACTGCTATTCATGCCTTTTTATACGGAGCTCCAGCTGTCTCAATGGGAAAATAAGGGCTGTAATTCATTGTAAGGGGAAAAAACATCAGATACACTTCTAGTTGTTGGGAAGTCTGTTTTGTAACACTTGGGTCCTCTTCTGCTGCATCTCCTCCTTTCTGTTCGCAGAAACCTCATAAGCATGTCCTGCTTTTTAAAATTTGTTTAAATTTCTGCCAAAAAGCCCAGAGTCCACTGGACTTTTGAAGATACATATGGAATATCCTTCAAGTGATAAGCTGAAATTTTTAATTATTTCTGACTTGGTGGGTGTTTTTTTCTCTTAAATTAGCCTGACTAAAATTTTGCTCATCTGTTTATTTCTTTTAGGTGAAACTTTCATAAAATGGTCTCAGAAGTTAGCACATGGAAAAAAATCATATGAGATCAGCTGAAAAGATAAACATTATAATTTTTAAAGCAAATAATCACAACTACCTCTGCCACCATACCACTCCCTCCCCACAAGAAAAACCAAAAAAACCAATCAAAACCTCGAATCAACAATGTCACCACAACCTCTCAAAGAGAAAACAAGTAAAGGTTTAAGTAAGATTTTTTGAAAAATACTTTTTTAGGGATGAGCTATAATTTATGTAGTGTTCTTTATCAGTAGATCTCAATCTTTCTTGAAAATATCTATTTTACAACAAAGGAACTAAGACAATAACGTCGCCTGATTGCCTAGGCTTGAAAGTCCTGTTCAGCAGAACATCGAAACTTAAATCCTTTTCTAAGACAAATCATTGACTAAGACCTGCAGGATCCAGGATTAACCTGTGTGATCTTTTTGTTTGTGAGGTAGAAAGCGTTAGTGGCAAGAATCAAGTATCAGTTTCAGCTTTCCTAACAGTTGTTAAAGAAAGAAAATTTGTTAACAATGTGTTTTTAAGAGTCTTGTTGGTTAACTGCATTCTGTACTTTAGAATATTTTCTTCTGACGACTTGGACTGTAAGTTGTGAAATACTGCTCTTGAGGGACTTTGCACATAAAGAATGGTATAAGTAAATTGAAGATGTTCTTGTACCTTTATGGCAACCTTTATGGCATACAACATTCAGGTCCCAAGTCTTTACCTAGTCTTAGTGTTGGACTTACAAGCCTCCAGTTTCTTAAAGACAATTTCAGATGAAAACTATTCTGTAGTATGGGGTTTTTATTACTTCTTGCTGAAGTTAAGCTTTTCTGTATGAGCAATAAGATGGTGAAGATGCATTCTAATCCAAATTTCAAATGGTGTAGGCAGCAATATTTTGTAAGCACTTGCAATGCTAGGTTATAAGTTGGTGATGACTTTGCAATGTGTGGTATAGTTCAAGATAGGTGCTTAACTAGTCATCACATGTTCATCCAATACTTTGTTGTGAAATCCCTTAGAAGGATTGGGGGTTCTTTTTAGATCAAACAAATTCTTATTTTGTTTCTGAAAGAAGAGACGAGAATTAAGGATAGAATTCATTTTCAGTCTAAGAAAACAGGATGTTTTGTCTCTATTTGGGTTTTTATCACAGACCTATTTAAATTGTGCTGTCAGGATAAAGATTAAACCTCTTTATTTTAAAATCTTTTTGTTTGTGTTCTGCATCTTTATACCCCTTCTCAAAACCTTCATTTTGCCACCTTCTACTTGATCTGGTTATTAGAAGCCCAGATTTAGGAAAAAGGAGCCATCAATAAATTAATAGGATTAATAAATATGACAAATATTACATTTTTGAATAATGAAACCAGACCCTTGAATAAGCATTGTTAAAAAAAAAATGTTGTCTAGATTAAGCTCATGATTTCAGTGGATAGTTTTTATATGTTAAAGCTTGAGGAAAAAGGAGTTCAAATAATAATTGAGGAAATTTGACAAGGTCATACAGAATGTGGGAACCTACAAACCCAGCTGTTACCAGTGAAATGCCTGGCTATTCATTTTCCAGGCAAACTGATGGAATTAAGATGTAGATTAAAGTCATTTTAGCTCAATTGCTTTCAGTGGAATTGCACTGATCGTCACCACAGGGAACTT
>VZRL01001199.1:8700-74987 GCA_013397895.1 Origma solitaria
AAAAAAAAAAAAAAAATCCCCAAAATCAAAGTGAAACATCCTCTCTGTTAAAGAAAAATCTGGATTAAAGGAGCTGTTGAGAGCAATGAAGAGCTGGAGGGTTAAGCAATAGCATAATGGTTGGTGAGAAATCAGGCATGGAATAGGGGTAATTGGTGACCCACACAGACTTTGCTCATATGTATCTGATATTCCTGAAAGTCTGCTGATTCACTCTGTGAAGGACAGGTTCTGCTTTCTCCTTTGTTGACATTTACAAGCAGCAAAAATGAAAATGGTAGTATTTTACACCTGTGTCACACATGTGTAAATGGCTGTAGGAAGAATACATCAGCTGCAAATCAGGTCCAGAGAGTTTAAATGAGAAGAAGCAGAAGGTTCATTAAAGAGCATAAACTAAAGACTGTTGCCAACATGGACAAAGAAAAGAAAGAGAATAAGAGAGGAAAAGGTCAAAGGAAGTGTGTGTGTGTGCGTGTGAGAGAGAGAGAGAGAGAGAGGGAGAGGGAAAAACTGGAACCAGGTTCACAAAAAAGAAAAGGGCACGAAAAAGGTTGGTTTTTTTTTAAATGAAACCATCGACAAGCAAAAAGCAGGGACTAGTAACAAGGAAAAGGGACCAGAATATAGGAAACAGACAAGAATATTCTCCTGTCCTTCCCAGACAAGCAAATCCTAAAACCCTCACCAAACCATGCTCTAATAAAGGCTGCAAGAGATTTTTTTAAAAAGAAATCAATTTAGAATGCACTTTTCAGGGTATTATTGCAGGGAAATTGTTTGAAGAGATTAGACAAAATTACTCCTAGAGTAAAAAAATCCCCTTGGGACCAAATCTCAGACTTTGTTCCATAGGTGTCCTGCACACACCAAATACATATTTGAAATCTTTGTCCTTTTGGTGCCTTTTCATGACAGTGCAACCCTCCTTGCATTATATGGGGCATTTGTTTAGCATCCTCTGAGCTGACAGTGGGGAACCAGGCTCTGTCCCAAATAGTCAGAGAGGCATAAGAGTGGAAGCACTGATTAGCATTGCAGGACTGGCATGTCATAATTAGCAGTTGGGCGACAGCTGCTTGCATGCCAATTCTGCATGGCACGCTGTCCTTTCTCTCCAGTGCACTTCCCATCTCACTTCTAATGTGCACAAGGAGAGATTATTCACCAGGGTGGTAGACACATTTCTGTTCTTAAGAACACAGTGGTATCATTAATCTTCTGTCAAGTCAGCAAGGGTGGGGTATTTTGCAAGGATATAAATAAACTTTAAAGAGAGAAAGAGACAGAAAAAGAAGATGCTTACTTGGAGTTTCCTTTGCTCCAATACCAACAATTTTAATTAAAAAACCCATTTTAAAATGTTTTTTAAACATATTTTCAGAAAAGTGGAACATAAAACGGGATCCTTAGACTGCAATATGAATTTTCTAATCCTGTCTATGAAACAGATAGTTGATCAAATGAAGTGCAAAATGTAACTCGTGTCTGTAGTAACCGTACTGCACTGTTCACCTCGCTATTGCTACAGGTGTAAATGTCTGAAAGGAAGGGAAAGAAAATGATGGTACAATATGAAGGTTTTACAGAAAGATTTGATAGATAGCCACGTAAGTTACCAGTAGCAATATATAGATAGAAATATTTCCATATATCTATCTATATAAAGATATAATTGACTTATGTCGGTTATCTTTAAATATCCGTACTAGGAATTCTGCTTGGGTCGCATATATTTTAGGTCTTTTCTCCTACCTCAGCTGAGATACCAGGACACAGAAGAAAACAGGAATACTCATTTCTGATAGGGATTTCTGCCTTGGAAACTCTCTTGATGTCTTTACTGTCTTAAGAAACTCCAATGAAATAGCTCAAACAGAACAGAAAATATAGCTTTAAGGTCTTGTACTGTGGATCTCTCAAAAGGTGTAATTCAAGACTGAATTATATTAAGACACCATGTTTCTCTTACCTGGTGATGTTAAAGACCTTTTCATATTTTTGCAAATTGAAGTAAGAAGGATTTTAAAATAGGATTTTTTTTTTTTAGTATGAATTAAAAAATATTACTGGCTTTGAGGAATTAAAATGGACATATAAAAAGGGGAAGAAGCTGATTACAACTTCTTCATGTCATCAAAAAATGCTGTCTGTCTGAAGTTGCTCTGTGATAAGGAGTAGTAGAAAGAACTTCAATAAAGTCAGGTGGTCAAATTGGCATGATAAGCCAAAAAGTATGTGATGCATGTTTCATATGGTTTTGCTCTTTATCAGAAAGACATCTGCATATTTTACTCAAAGCATTTATAGTGATTTGAGAGCTAGAGTATAGCTGCTCTTTCTTTCATTTGTCCGAACAAGAGTCAGTTGCTTTTACACAATCTGCTTATTATTTTGCCCAGGCAAGGCAGCATTTTATTCTGCGTAGTTTTCAAAGATCACACAGTGTTTGTTGATTTTATTTCAATGCTAGATACTTTTATTAAATTAATTAACCTAGGCACGTTTTTCTTCCACGATTTGTCCAGGTCACTTTTTTGTTCTTCCTTGAGTAGGTATAGAAAAGAAGAGAAATAATTGAATCATAAGATCGCTTTTGCATGCAGTCATCAAGCAAGCTTGAAATAAAACACCCTTAAGTGATTGAAGGCATTAGTGTAGCAAGTGGGACTCAGGAAAAAAAACCCCAAAAAACCAACGTATTTCCCAGATGGATTTTTGATTCAGTTAAAGCTGAACTGAGTTTAGACTTTAGCTGTAATTCCAGACTATCAGGAAGTTCAATACACTTAAAAGAGGGTGAATATGGCTGAAAAATGGGAAGGGATTTGCTTGAGGAAGGAAACCAGTATGTTGTCCTTACTTCCCTTAGCAGATCTTGTAAATTTCTTGCAAATTTCTTGAAACTTGTAAACTTCCTGGAGGGCAGCTTCAGCCTTGTCTGCCCAGTGAAATATAAATGGATGCAACCTGATTTGTGTCTGTGTGCTCCCAGTGTAATGCCTTGGCAAAGATGTGAACCTCAGGTTTGTGATGGCAGAAAGGCTGAGGGTTCAATCCCTCATTCACTGGGCTACTGGATTTATACCTGGAAAAGTACTTCCTGGACCAATATTTATGGTTAGATCATGCAGTCACCTTAGGAGATGGGTAAGAACGTCTGTTCGGAATGCAGCTAAGTTTTCAGACTTCTCTACTCCTACACAAAGAGTTTGCAGAATCTCCTAATGGTTGAGAATGCTCCTCTGATTACGTGGACACACTTACTCATTGCAGTTTATGTACATTTGTTCTTATGCCAACAATGTCCTTCTCTAGCAGTTGTTCATTACTACTTATGTATTTATAGACAGCAGTCATATCCCTCCTCAAGTTTTGCAAAGTAAAAGAAGCCAGATCCCTTTCATTCCCGCTCATGAGTCAGGCCCTTAGTTTCTCGGTCTGTCTTAGCAGGCTGCCTCTGTCCATGTGCCAGCCCTGGTGAACCTCTCACCTGGCTGGTCATAGCTGTGCATGTTATTTCAAATGTATTGTCATAGGTTCTCTACATGTTGGAGAGAATACTTCCGAATTTTTACGGGAGTACTTCACCTAGCATTTTTTATTGCTGTGGTATTGCAAACTCATAATCATACTGTGCATAATTAGTCTACCAAAATCTTTCTCCTGCTGCATTACTGCCAACTGATGAACTCCAGCTGACAGCAGAAATTCGTGCTATTAGCCTCGAAGTTCATGCTGTTGCACTTTGTACTATAAAATTTCATATTTCTTTATCTACACTCTTGAAGGTCATCCAGTTCTTTCTCTGAATAACGCATCACAAAAGTGCTGGCTTACTGCACTACTTATTGTTAAAACAGTCAGGGCCATGTTTTTTTTTCTCACAACAGGTTACAAGCTGAACCTCATCTGCTTATCTCATATCTCTGCAGCCAGAAAATATTCTGCTCTGGACCATGCTCTATGAGCAGAATACTACATTGCTTCCTCTGAGGAAACCCTTTTCAGTTGCAGTGTTTGGTAGTTTGAGAACAAAAGATTATCCAAGTGAGGGAGTGACTAGCAAATGAAGGACAATCATTTTCAGGTGTGAAGCCATCCTGGGTTTTTTTTTAAGCCTCCTACCTTCCTTCATGTATGTCAGTATAATGCAATCTGGATGTTACTGGCTTCTTTTCAACACAGCCTTTTTCTGAAATGGGAGGTGTTTAATTGAAGTCAGGCTGAAAGAGAGTGGAACAGAACTCTGGCAACCAAAAACAGGATCAGGGGAAAATCCAGCGGCAGCACCATGTTCCCATATTAGCAGGGGTCATGCTTCTTTCTTCAAAATTAACCCCATTCCATCTCCCATACACATGTGGAGAGGGGAATGCCCTTGCCTGGATGATGTAATAGGTGCATTTGTCCTAAAGGAACTCAGGCACCTTGCTTCAGCACCTTCAGAGGATCAGGACAATTGTTCTAGCTCCTTTTTCAGGTCCTGGAGCAAATTAAAAAAAAAAAAATTGTGAAGATAGGCTGGGCTTTAGGGTTTTTCTCATGGTCTCACTATGGCAGCAAGTTAAGGTCATTTGACTGACTTGAAACTGTATTTATCACACTGTATTTACGTTGTAGTACTACAATTTCTTTTTAGAATAACCACAAGACTGAATTGACTGCATGTATAATTTCTGGTTTGTGGATAACTATCACAACAGCTTCCTTTTGAATCACTGATATGTGTTTTATGTTTCAATACATTTTCATATTGTTCCTTGGCCTTTCTGACCAAAACACCACTCCACATTATGAATATAGACCTATCTGCATAGATTTTTCACAGAGGGTGTTTGACAAACATGAGGGTTTGAACAAATTTCAATTACCTATTGTCGTTAAAATGTAGGTTCTAATCTTCTGTAAAATGAGAATCAACAAAAATTTTTTAACCAGAGCTGAATTTTTTCCAATTCCCTTGCTTCGTTTGTACATTTGATTTCATGTTTTCATGTTATAAACTCAACATTTCTAAATGTTGTGCCATGGAATCCATTTGGAAAATGCCATGTGCTCCCAGACAGGATTTTCTAGTCTTTAATACTCTCTATCCTACTGTGCTTTCTTTCACTGTAATATTATTTGCTGTGCACGAGCTGTGCCTTGGCTTCTGAAATAGTTTACCACTAAAAGGGTAAAGCATGTAATAAATAAACCTCCAATATGTGCAATAACTAAGTTTTTAGACTACCATGAGATCTTTTTAAAGCAGATTGTTTAGGTTTCCATTTTGTACATTTCTTCAGATTTTCCTCTGAACCGAAGTGTTTCTTTAGGCTATTCTGCAGCTGCGCTCACTTTCCCAAATTGATAGTCATTCAAATCCATTTTGTGCTATTGTAACCTGCTGTTAGCCCATTAGTTGCAATCTGTGGGAGGAGAAGAAGACAAATTGTGTCACTGTTCCTTATCAAGGGAACACGCAGTTGTTTGCCACTTTGACTCTGTGATGGATAGTTATCTTGAGATGTGACAGGTGTGAGACTGGAAATTTAGAAGGAAACAATGCAGGAGCTCAGTAGCATCTTGTTATTGACACTTGGTAGACAACAACAGAGTGTTAATAAATCTCTTGTGTTGTTTTTAACCTCCTATTCTTTTTGTCTTCAAGACACAGTTTTTCTCGTCAGACTGACATGGCAGGAAAAAGGTTCAAGCAGATAGCAGACATTTTTCCTTTACTGACACAAAATGTCAAATTCAATGAAAAATACATATTTGTTTCCTTTGGTAACTTTTTAAAACTCTTAGGAAACAGGTCAGGGTTTTGAAAAAGTAGAGTCTGAATCTCTGAAATTATTTGCATCTAGACATCTGTTCTCAGAAAGAGAAACAGTCTTTTTTCAACATTATTGTCAACAGGCTTTTTATCACTATGTTTCCACAAATTACCTTGCTGTAGCCCTTCTCTTATTATTCCCTTCCTAGATATAAGCTAAAGTGATGAAAAAAATGTAATAACCTGAAAGTTGAATGATCTCATTTGAACTCTGCTCAAAGCCACATGGTTTAAGGAAATGCAGATCCAGGAAGATTTATGCTGACATTTCAGACTAGATTTGGCTCCTTTATAACCTCCAGAAAACTGAATAATCATACAAAATTCAGAGTTTTCAAAAAGGTTAGAAATAACGTTCAATGTTTGGGAAGCACAGAAAGAATGACAAGAGTTTATGTGCGAGCTGAGGTTTGTGGTAAATAAGGATACATGGTAAGAGCTAAAATTTAGTTTGAAGAGACATCAACGAGTCCTGCTGTACCATCATGAAATGAGAGGCTTGGGTCCAAAGAGTTTACAGTTGAAATAACCAAGATGAGAGATGAGGAAGACATTATTGCCATTTACTAATTGTATAAAAAATGATTACTGTCTTGAGGCCTCTAGGGAGCTCACTGGAACTGAAGATTAACGTCTAAGACCATAATCTCACATATGATCTACAGGGCATTGGTAATTAATCTTAGTTTTGGATGTATCTGTTTGTTTTATTTCTTTGTCTTGTCCTGTTATCTTGTGTAAACCAAATTTTTTGGGCAGATGTTCCTGCTGATGGTAAAAGGAAAATTCTAAGTGTACTAGTGATGCTTTTGAGTGGTTCCACAACAAAGGATAATTTTGTTCATACTGTATTCTATAGTGACAGTGTAAGAATTCGATGTATATTTGGCTGGCAAATTAAACAACGTGGTACGTGACACAAAACAAAACAGAAAATATGCAATCATGACTTTTAGTAAGCCTGAGAGTTGAGTGCCCTGCTCACTGATTGTTCTAAAACCTTCGGAAACATCCAGCAAAGCCTGCACATATAGATGCCCCAGCAGCCATCCTGACATGTTTTCAGATGGGGTCATGGAGCTATATGGTAAGTAGAATGTTCTGTACAGCTCTTTAACTCTTGCACTGTGGCACAAGAGGTTTGTGGGTTGGTGTAAAAGCACACTTGTTTCTTAATTCACACTTGTTCCCTAATTCAGGTTTCCAAGGTCTAGCTGGAAGGAACAGACTCTGGGTAAGTTTTACCCCATCTGCTCACTTCCGTTCAAAAATTTGCATCTGTTTTGTCACATACCTTCTGCATTGCTATGCTTTGCAGGGCAGAGTTATGATGTACACCATATCAGCTTCTTCCGTCTGACAGATATTCACACAAGCTTCTTTCATCAACACTGTGGGAAATGTTAGGGATGGCAAGTGATACACCACTACAGTTCTAAAATGTCTCTATCAAGTTTCCACATTAGCTTGCTTTCACCACTTTCCCCTTGCCTTCTGAGTTTAAGTAGCTGCCAATGACATCTCAGAAAGGTCTCATTAGATTTGAAGCCCCTGTCAGACAGAGCTGGAGGAATATTTATCATGTGAGCTTTGTATATGAGATCTGAGAAACTTGTTTCTGTCCATCCAAATCACATTCAGCTTCTGTGAAAAGTACAGTGACCAATAAATGACAGTAATATAGGAAATAAAAATTCTTATGCACAAGTATTAACTAGCAACTCCTCATACAACACTTGCCCTTTAGGAATACCAGCTGACCACCCAGTTCAGTGCAATATGTACCAGCAATATCTGTTCACATGTGACTATTACTTTCCTGAGCAGAAAGGTACTTTGTGTGCTTAATAGCTCTCACAAGTCCAACATTTTTATTCCACAACTTTGCGCTCCTGTTCTTGCACCCCATGCCCCTAAACCTTTTCTCTTGAATGCTTGTCTGCCTTCCCCTCCACCTTCGTAACAGCTGAAAGGCACAAATGCCCAAGAGCAGCTGGGATTCCTAAGAAAAAGCAGCGGTAAAATAACATACCTCTAAGATGAAGGAGATAGATAGGTTTCTGAATGCTTGACAAATTTTAGTCATCCATGTTAGACAGAATTTGATATTGAACAAAGAATTACCTAGAGTGGTCAAATAGAGGAAGTATATCAGGAAAATATTTAAGATGCTCCTGTCACTAGGACTGATGATCTACATTCTAGTCTAGCTGGAGACTATCTGTGAAATACCATAAGATTGCAGCCAAGCTTCTTGCAGGAATTTGAAAACTACAGAAAGTCAGCTGCTTTTCAGATAGAACAGACAAAAAATCTTTTCACTGAGTACATCATTGTTCAAAATAGAGCAAAAGATTGCATTAAAGCAGAAATTACCAGGCTGCAGTATACATATTAATCATTATATCTGAAATACTTCCAAGTGATACCCAGCTACTGCTCTGGGTTGTCTTTGTGCCATATATTCACAGCCTGTAGCAAACAAAGGAAAGCCTGTGGACTCCAGCATTAATAAAGTTTCCATGTGCAAAAAGAATCAAACACCAAAATATCATTGCAGACCTACACGTTACTATCCTACTTTTAAAATAGGGATTATTTTACAACATTTCTACTGGCTACTATTATATAAATGTCTAGAAAAAAGGAGTATTTGATAGTGCGCTGTGTTCAGTACATATTATGGTGGGCCTTGATTTTGACTCGGGCTTGATGGTTACTGTAATACAAACAAATAATAAGAAGAGCTTAAGAATATCAAACAGAAAAGGAGGACAAAATACCTTTTATACTTAGAAAAAGATTAGGACAATTGATCTAGATTTCAGAAAACAGTAAATGAGAAGACAAGTGTAACTTGTTATTGTTAGAAGGTAGATATGTGTGGGCCTTTGATTTACTTGTAACACTGTTTAGCACACTGTTAAGTACAAAAAGAGTCAAGAGAACATAATATATCAGTGTAGTTGCTAATATTCTTTAGAAAAAGATAGTAAGGAGCAAAAATAAAAGGCATGAGAGAATTTTTCTCTAATACAATTCTTTGCTCAGTCTTGAGAAATATTCTATCAAATAAAATTATTTTCTCCCTAGTTAATCAGAACAGGGTTCAGATAAAATAAAATAATTTGCAGATGAATTGCTTATATGTCCTGTCATGCATGACCTCCTAACAGTATGATTTTCTAGTCTGTTGAAATACTTTTATCATATGGAGAGACCTGAAAAGTTTGAACATTTTGGTCCACTGCCAAGAAAAACTATTTATCAATGGCACATACTGTGCTGATATATACCACAAGAACAGATTTTTAACTAAGAACGAACATTAGGACAAGACCCTTTCCCTTTCCCTACTGCATTAAGACAGACTGGGATGTTGTGCTATCTTCTCCAGAACCATCATGAAGAAGCCTCAAATCTATCTTAGCAATGCAGCTCTGTTAAACACAGTAGCAGGGTGCTTATAGGATTCAAAGTCATTAATCTCACAAGCCTCCCAAGAATCAGTACCATGCTGTTCTCACATTTTATGGTTGGAGAATTAAGGTGTAAGAAGTTTATGTACATGGTGTGTAGAAGGCTGTAGGTTGTATGATGTATTTGCTTGCCTGGAAGGGCAGGTGTCAAATGTCTGGCTGTACTACATCATATTCTTTCTCAGTAAAATGTAGCCCCACATATTTAACAAAAGGTACCAGATTTGTTGCAGGGTAGCTGTCGACTCTGAAGTAACCCTTAACTGTCTCAGCATATTCAGAGTAGACAAGTATTCCTCAAAGTAATTTCTGGAGCAAATACTTACCCATCCAATTAGGCTTGAGTTTCAAGAATGACCTTTTTCTCTTTTGCACCTGTACAGAATAGTGTGCCATGAAAAAGACTATTTCCTTTGGCAGTCAAGCTCACACCATGAAAGAAGCTCAGGGAGAGGGAGCTCAAAGATAGTAGAATTTCAGGCAGATCTTGTTTGTGCTGGGCAGGGTTGCTACCATTACATCTTGGTATGCTCCAAAGGTTGTCTAGATCAAAAGCTCTGCTCAGCAGCCAATTAATATATTGTTTAATATCAGGGAAAATAGGAAAAAAAAATGAAACATAATTAGAATTTCAATAAAGAAAAATGAAGTGACTGAAATATAATCTGCAACTGCCACCAAAAAGGACAGGGATAATTTACTATGATAGGATTAAATGACAGTTCTCTTACTTTTGGGGAGGTTTAACTCTTCAACTTTAATAATTTCTTTGGTGCATTATCTGCATTTACACTTATCATTGGCTTGTACAATAGAATTTTCACAGGAATTGACATTTTGAAGTCCTAACTTTGGACTAACCAGCTGCCTTTGAAGTCAAAAAGAAGATTGCCACTAAGTTCAATGAGAAGTTGGATCAGGCTTTATAATTGCTACAGACTCATTATAATCTCACGGCTGGTAACAAACATTTAAGTGTAGTATAAAAACTGTGACACTGCTGGGATGAGTTTAGTGAGAAACAGAATCCCTCCACATTTAACATAAGTTTAACAATTTAAACAGATCTTAGAATTAGGTCCTGTCTTTGCACAGCAGTATCGGATGACTCTTCCCAAAATTTACTGAGAAGAGAAGAGAAGAGAAGAGAAGAGAAGAGAAGAGAAGAGAACTATATTTGATCTCTGTGCTGCCTGAATCCTTTAATATGCTTTTGTTTCTTTGACTTCAAATCAAAGAATGAAATTTCTCTCTCTGTCACCACAGAAAAGAGCTTTCTGCAAAATGGTTGCCTTTCCAGTGCTTTGCTAAAATGGCTGCTGCTAGGATTAGGTCTAGAATCATGGTAATTGCAAATGCTAACCCTTTTCCCATTACATTTCACAGTTTGTGTATGATCAGCCTACACTGTGTTCTCACTGTGCAGATGCTCAGATTGCTGTGATGAACAAACTGAGGGCAGATCCTTTCAAAATGCATTGAGGCTTTACAATTGCTTTGTGAATGACTATTTATTATGATTACAAACTAGATGGTGGATGTTTCTTCTGGGATTGAGGGCTTCCCAGGACTCAGGTGAGGTTGGTGTTCTGGCTGACCTGACAGCCCAGGTTTAGATTATCCTAGATGGGATGTAGGCTGCTCACATGTAATCTTTTTTGTCCTTCAAGTAAACTTGCAATGATCAGCCCAAAGAGGTCTTAAAGCTGATTAAGCAGAAAAGCTGAAGAGGGAAAAAGGTGGTCTCAGAGTGTCTAGGCGAATTACAAGACTCCGCATTTACCCATTGAACTTGCACATGACAACACGTTGCATTCTTGAAACTATGTTTACATTTTTCCTTCCAAAGAGTATTCTATAATCCTTAAACACTTCATCCAGAGCTGCTGTCTCCTCATAATGTGAGAAATTTCCCCAAAATGTTGCTGTTGTCTTGGGCTGGACCGGGCGACCGCCAGGGTTGGGGCGGCCTTCTGGTGTGTTCTGTCGGTGTCCCCAGAGTCTGGGTTCACCGCAGACGGGGTTAGGGTCCCCTGGCCAGAGGCCGCGCCGTCCTTCTTTGCAGCCACTCTGCGTCCACAAGCCAGAGGGGACAGAGGGAGTGTTCGCTCGCCCAGAGCAATCAGACACCCAGACACTCAGTGGTCAGCTGCCTGGGCTCGGGGCGAGAGACCCTGAGCCCAGCGGGGTATCAGACTTTATTCTGGAGGTAACAACCAATCTCGGAAGGGCATGGGGAGGGACCAGGGAGGGACAAGGGACAGGGACTAATTGGGAAGGAGGAAGGAAGCAGAGAGGGAGATATGATATGCCTTTATGGACTTGAGAGACAGGAGTCAGAACTCAGCCCTTCCCTGGGGCAGTCCACCCTCGACCCCACCCCAGGGGGGTCTCAGTCCCTGGGATTCCACAATTTCTGCAGGGGGGAAGGAAGCCTTTGGGCTTGACCCACTGCCACACCAAAAGTCATGATTCTCTCTTTGGGCCAGATGAAAATGAAACTACATTGAAAATCAGTGTAGTTCCTTTTCATGGGTTCCTTTTCATTGCAGTCTTCCTTCCATGAAAGGTGCCTGTCAGAAGTATATATCGGACATCAGGCATCCAGAGAAGACCGGATGTGACATGCTATAATGACAAAACACTTTTATTGCTATTATAATTTACCATATCCATTATAGTTCTGCTTCTTTTGCAGTTGTTCTTTGTCTCAGAGCTGCAAAAACATTTTGAAAGGATGGTTTTTCTTAATTTTTGGAGGGTTCTTTGTAAAACAACAGATGTTCAAAAAGCACTCATCTAGTTCCCTCATGGTATTGTAATGAGCCTTACTCTATTATTTTTTCACTTTTTTTTCTTTTTTATTTTTCTGCTGTCCCATATAACAGATTATAACCCATGATGCTAAATACTGCCTGTATGTGATAGATCTTTGTTTCCTATATTGACTTCTCTTCCGGACTCAAATATGTAAAGCTTCAAAACCCATACATACACCAACACAAATCTACATGCAGAAAGATAGAATACTCTTCCATATCATGCTAAAGTAGTAATCTATTTTAATGCAATCTTGGCGCATAAGCTAAGCCAGTGAACCATTTCTGCCTTACTGATGTGGTTTACATAGGTACAGAGCCTGGGGAGGGAATGATTTCTTTGTAATGCAGTGATCCATCCGTTACTTTGTTTATTGAACCAATCAATTGACTTGTTTATGACATGATCTATGTTTGGGAAATCTGAAATTCTGATTCACTTAAAGTCCTTTTAATTATAGTATATTCATTGAAAACTGGTGCTTTTAATATTCAACTTGAGAATTTTATAAGTTATGCAAATATTTTATTTGTGGTATTTTTCTAGTGCTCACAGCCAAATCTTGATAGAAAATTTTTCAGAAGGATATTTTATCTTACTGAAACCTAGTGGAATTCATATTCCCAAAAGTTACTTTTTCATTTGCAAACTATACACTGTAGTCCATGTTAATTTTTATGGTTTTTAAGTTCTCTCTAGTAAGAAATGAAAGTATAATATCTGTCTCTGATGTTTAAAAATACATACATAATTTTTTATCAATTTGACTAAAAAAAGGAGTGTAGTTATTAGGTAGTGTTTTATGTTGAGATTTTTTTTGACATTGTACTGCTAGGTTAGCTGTGGAAAGGCTGGAAATTCTACCAGAAAGCTTTTCTACTCATGTATTGCATTTTGAAGAATTGAATCCACTGCAATTTTCAAGGAGAAGCCAGTTGAAGGAAACTAGTTAAAGAAACAAAACTGAGTAATGTTGAATTGCAAATATGGATACACCACTAGATATCAGAATTTTGGCAATGATTCATCTTTGCTCCATGATATTCCCGTAGAGAATCTCTAAAAATCAGACTAAGGACAAAAAAATTTATGCCAGAATGACAGCAGTTGTCAAGAAAGATTCATTCAGATGTTGGTAGAGGATAAGTTATTTCTAAACATCACCATCCGAAAAGGAACCTACCCCCAGCCCATAAAAAACAAATGCTCAGACCCATAGATAATAGTGACACCTATAGCTATTAACACATCCAGTCCCCACCATTGCATTCTCAGCCCTACCTGTACATCTACCACTGCTCCTACCTCCTCTCTAATATTTCAGAGCTGGTGCATGGTTTCTACTAAAACAGAAAACAAACTTAAAAAAAATAATGTTTGAAAAAACTTGTGGTGTTGTGGCAAAAAGAATCCTGAATGTAGGAATTATGTAACAGAGCAAAAAACCAAAAAAAATAAAGAATTATCATTATTGTTTTGAGAGAAACAATAGGATGAAAATATAGCCAAGTATAAACCCTTTAATGTGCATATCCTAAAAAACTCAGCTTTTTTTAAAAAATGGTGTTTTCCTGAGACGTGATTGTGTCTTTGTGTTTTCAGGGTCAAGCTGTTTTTGCTTGTTCTAATCCATGGAAGGGTACCTTGAATATAGGTCCTCAGCAGCCTGTGGTAACCTTACCTTTTTCTTTGCTCAGTATTACTGCCTTCTGTTCTTCTTGTCTCAATCAGTCACACAAGAGGTCTCTCAACACATTTTTCCCATATCTTAGTTTACAAGGCACTTGTGAACTATTCCCTATACCCACCTCCCAACCACCATATTGTTTTTCTTATCTCGTAGATGTCTGTCCCTCAGATGATGGCTGAAGAGGGGGAATGGTGCAGAACCTCACAGCCCTGTTGTGATCAACAGAGAACACAATAACAGAGCACTTTATGATCCCTTCTTCAGTAAGAAATTTACCGCCAAAGCCATGTAAATTTTTTCTGATCCATGAACACTACTGAATTCACAATATTTTCTAGTGATTGGTTCCACAACACTGAATCATATAACGGAATAGAATTGTAGAATCATCAAGGTTGGAAAAATCTTCCAAGATCATCAATTCCAAAATTTAACCGAATAGCACCATACCCACTAAACCATACCACAAAGTATCACATCTACTAACTTTTGAACCCTTCCAGGGATGGTGACGCCACTGTTTCTATGGGGAGCATGTTCCAATGCTTATCCCCTATTTCAGTGAAGAAATTTTTCCTGATATTCAACCTGATGCAGCTGATATCCCCTGGTGCAACTTTCCTCTTGTCTATTGGAAGTTGTTTGGGAGAGGATGCTGACCCCCACTTGGCCACAATCTCTTTTCAGGTAGTTGTAGAATGCAAACAGGTCTCCCCTTAGCTTTCTTTCCCCCAAACTACACACCTCCAGCTCCCTCAGTTGCTCCTCATCAGACTTGTGCTCCAAACTCTTCCGCAGTTCTATTGCCTCTCTCTGGACAACTATTTCTCTTTCCACAGAGGCTGAATACAGAGCAGAACTACTGTCTTTTTCTTTAGTATATCTTACTTTTCTGAATAAAAATATGCTGTAAAAAAAAATGTAATTTGGTGTTTTCTTTGTCTTTAAAGTACAACTGATTTCCACTTTTTGCTTTCTTGATGAAAAGTACATGCACACACACACACACACACACACACATACACACACACACACACACAGACACTAACTGGTGTTTGCAAGTTGTACCTCTTTTTCCTGGATATTCTAAATCTTCCAACTCAGGCATTAGCACTTAGGTATATGCTGAAATGCACTCCTGAATCACAGCCCTAATGTTTAACAACATGAAGTTAAATGGATGGACATTTTAATGTTTCCTCTTGTATGTGAAGTACTCTTTCATTTCTGTATACTAGGAATATATTTTTGGGATCATTTTGAAATAATGCTCTCTTGTTTAACCCCAAAGCAGAAACACACCTCTTGAATCACCCAGTGTGCTTTTCATATGGAGATGCAGAAGTAGACACTGGCTACACTTTTGAAGCTGTTCTGTATGGTTGTGGGTGCTTGACTTGCAAGATTGACCCAGCAGCTCAGCCTGCTACAATCAGCACCAAGGACACATTTCAGAAGAGCACAAGTAAGGCTTCTCTCCTTCCTCCTAAGCACTTTTTTTTCTGCTTGATAGAGAAGAATGGCATTCCTCAGAAGACATTCATGAGAAGGTCGTCGAGTTTAGAATTGTCTGACAATTTTTGTTTTCGTTCTTTATAGCTCTACAGAAACAACCTCACAGACTGTTGCTGGGAGTTGGCCAGCAGAGTTATTTTAAAGTTTGTTTTTATGATGGGACTAAATTTCTGACTAAAAAAAATTTTAAAAAGGAACTTTATAAGTCATAGGTCAGATCTTCATGAATCCACAACAAAACCGTATGCAATAAAAATAGATTGCACCCACTCCTACTGTTAAACAGCATGAAAGGAACAACAGTATAGTACATTGAAAAGAAACTGTCTTCTCCCACCCATAATAAACAGTGTGATTTTGGAGTCACTTCCTAATAGGTGCTATTTCTTCTATTTTAATAAAGGTATTTTAACACCTGTATTCCATGCCAGAAAGTACTGTCATTTTTTCCACTGATTAGCTTAATGTCATGCTGGAGCAGGAAGCACGAGCACTCCTCAAATACCGCTGCTTTGCACCAAACGCAGCTAACCTGCAGAAGGAAGCAGAGAAAGCAGCAACCACCTCTAATTACAGGCAGATGAATTCCAGCTGAGAGAAGAGTGGGGAGGCTTTCGTGATGGGAAAAGGTCAGGAAGCCCATCTAGGCCAGGCAGTCTCTGGCTTTGAAATAGCACTTGTAATACCCTCACCCACCCCCACAACCTCACACACAGACCATTTTTGTTCTCCAAATAGTTGCCCAATGTGTGCTGAAAACTATTTATACTCATTGGAATAGCCTCTATCCATAGTGCTTTTCGCCATACAGTCTGGTTATCTTTGTTAATTTATAGAGACCAAACCTGTGAGCAGGGAGCTCTGTCATTCCCATACAAGTCAGCAAGAGGCTCTAAAAAAAGTGAAACTCTTATTGCAGGAGAATTATATATTTTCATAGGTCTTTTAAATTTTGTTTGCTGAAGTATTTTCTTCATCAAATATCATCGTATCCTCTTCTTATGGACAAGGAGCAAAACAGAAAAGCTGATGTAAAGCAGAGATACTGCATTCCTGTCATCCACTTTCTTGGGCAGATCTGACAAGCTGGAGTGCCCTGGGTTGTGTATGAATGATTTCCTCTATGCCGGTCCATTTTGCATCCATACTGATTTTCACACTGAATCTTGGATCCAGCTGGGCTGAGAACATGAAGCTAACCAAATGGAGGCATGAATTTCTTATGGATTTGTCCAAAGAGAACCAGCAGACATGTGGTCACATGGAGAAAGAAGAGTATAAGCTCATTTTATAAATCCTTAGTAGTTTTTGCAGCTTCACTCTTTGCTGCTCTAAGAAAATGAAACTACATATGTTCCCTGTGATTTGGGGTTTGGCAGAAAATGTATTGCACAGGACGATGAATGTATGTAGTCTTTGTATATATTTCTAAGCATTTGCTTAGAATGAGAAGGTTATTTTTCTCAGGCAAATTAAAAATCCTCTAGAAGGAAAAAGGGAATGCTTGTGGTCTCTATCAGATATCTTAGCAAACTACACTGTAAATGAATTTTTTTTCTTTGCATATTTCCAGTGTTTGACAAGTAGAATTTGAAACTTCACTGTGTCAATAGGACTGAAGGCAAGAACATCAAGCAATAATTACCTACAGTGCTGAAAAGGCAGAAAAAAATGCTCTCTGACCTTTGCAGTAGGCCATGCTGCACAGACAAATTTGCTAAACTTACCTAAGCTCTGAACACTAATATTCTTCTGTGTAGCTGTAATTTGCATGAACCTTTGTTCTGCATGATGAGGATGGTAGCCAAAAGGAGACATTAGTTTAACCACAATTTATTAGTCACAGATTATTAAGTTTGTTGCAGGAATTATTGCAACACAGCCTGCATCATGCCAAATATCAGACCATTTGACCATAATGGCCTATCCTGGTTTTAAAATGAATTAATCAATGTTCCAACAGTACTTAGGCAATGTGAGTAAGAGCAGCCTAAGTGCCAAAGGCTAGCATTACATTCACAGTAGAATCAGAACTAGTTTTACTACAAAACAGTACACAAATCAAGGATATCTATCTATCTATCTGTAAATAAATATAGGAGATAAGTGGAAAAAGAAAAAATAATTCTCTTTCCCTTTATAAAAAATTCTGGAAGAAAGGCAAAAGTATTTTAAGCATCAAAGAGACTAATGAATAGGGATGCCAGCATATTCACTTAGAGATTGTATTGTCAAGAGTTGTTTTCTGGGCATGGATACTAAAGATAGTAGGAACCAGCAAAAAAAAAACCACTGCAAAACTGCAAATCTGTTAAACGTTGAATCCATTAATCAATATCACACTTTTTTCTAAATCATGGTTACTCAGATATAGAGGCAACAAAAAGTATTTATAATGTTCACATAATTTCAAACACTCAGATCATAAATTATTTTTTGGTTCTGGTTAAATGACTGTTGGCACTTTCACAATTATCTTTTGTGTGAAAGGTTGCATAGTTTACAGAGACATTTCAATACCAACTGAAGATCTGTGAGTTCCTTTAATATTACAGAGAGGAAATGGCAGC
Organism: Origma solitaria; assembly: GCA_013397895.1. Taxonomy (NCBI): domain Eukaryota; kingdom Metazoa; phylum Chordata; class Aves; order Passeriformes; family Acanthizidae; genus Origma; species Origma solitaria. The sequence goes on from VZRL01001199.1 coordinate 26,599, forward strand.
TAATTGTAGAGTTGTTATGTATTTCCTCTTGAAAAGTAGTAAAGCTAAAAGGATTACATTCAATTTTAATTTATTTTAAAAAGAACACTTATTTTGTGCAAAGTCCTGGTTACTTACATAGGTCTCTGTGCTGGGCATTCAGGAATACAAAAAAAAAGATGTCTGCAACAGTAACTTTTGTAACATTACAGACATGTTAGAAGTTTTTCAGTGAAAAGGAGGTTATATGTTTGTCATGCTCTGTAATATTAGCAATTATTTGGGCTGGACTCTAAATAAGTAAAATATTTTCTACAGAAGGACTACAACTGTGTAGACTTTAGCATCCTCAAGTGGAACCCTTTTCCTTGTAGACTGTCCCTGAAGATTGAATAGACTTGGCATAAAGTGCCAACAGGTAACTGATAATGTGCACCAGAGATATGAAGATGTGAGAGCCTCCAAAACTGCTGTTGGGATTTACTGTCTCATAGACATACATGAATTGGTCACACATCTTTACCACTGGTAATTGCCAATTCAGGTGAATGTGTGGACAGTAAACCAGCTGATGCTTTTAAACACTTATTTCCAATTACGAATATATGAAAAAGCATAAACTTTAGAGACTTACTTTCTTGTTTTCAGTCAAGTGAATGCTGGAACTTTGATTTAGAACAATGAGACAAATGTTGAGGTCTTTGATGTATATCTTTATCTCCCTTTTATTTTGAAAGGAGGAAAGATTACAAAAAAGAGAATTTCCTGAAATTTGCTAGAAACAGAGAATGAAAGTGATTAATTTGATATTCTAAATAATAACAATCACACCTAGAGAGACTCTTTCTCTCATATAGAGATGTCATAGCATTGTAAAGAAATGATATTTGAAAAGGAGGTAGAATAAGACTTACTTTCATGGTACTGTAAATGGAAATATAAAGCTAAAATGACCATACACAGATAATCAACAGGCAACAGTAAATTTCAGGTACAAGACTTTCTTTAAAAATAATGCTCAAATCCTCCATAAACATTCACATTTCTGCAAGCCAAGGGGAAGGACAGAGCCTGACAACCACTTGAGGAACCTTCCGTCCTGAACCATGGCCTGATGCTGATTTTGGCTAGTTCATGAAATTCAGTGGGAATAAGATTCTATTTCTGCTGCCATTTGAAATAATGCTTCCAGATGCCAGTGACCTCTCAAAGCAAGTGGGCTTGGAGCCAACATGAAAGCATAACATATAAAGCAGAACAGAAATCTGAATTAGGTAGAGGAATTCCTGTGTGTAGCGAGACAACATGCTTTTCCACTTCAGATTTTATGGAGAATTTCCTAACTGCATCAGAGCTGACTCATAACATGACGTGCCATGGTAAGTGTGACGCAGTTACCTCATACAATAAGGCAGCTCACTCCCTGCCAGACTATAATTTGTTGAGTTAGAAATCTAAGTCTAAGAGACAAACTCTACTTGTAGTTAGACGGTATAGTTTTTTAAAACTTTGTTTAACAAGATTATATAAAATTCTTGGTTAAAGAACTTGACTTCTCTGAAAAAGTTCCAAATCCATATGTATAATTTATTGGAAACAATTCAAAGTACTTTGAAGATATATTTACTATTTTAGAATACGTGTGCCATGTGTCCTTTTATGTGCAATAGATTTAATGTACTTTACACCAAATTGTGTAATTAGTTTGGACACATTTGGTGGGAAATAAACTTTTGTATGTATGGGAATTAATTAAGTAATGCAATGAATGTGGCAATTCAGTCAGACCTTCATAAATGAATTAGGAAGTTTCCTTCTACTTTTCTTCAGGAGAAAGAAAAGCTGTTTTATGAGTGTGAGTGTTTTAAACAGTAATGGTAAAACTGCTCCTCAGAATCTGTGTGAATGTTGCGGTACCTCACAGCAATGCATTTGCTGTCAAAAGCGAATTTAATTGAACAGAAGTTTTCTTTGCTACCACTTGCTCTTAAAATTGAAACTGGCTTAACCAAATATGTAAATCTTCATGGATGGAAAGATTGTGGAACATTTTTTCACAAAATCACAGAATAGGCTGAGTTGGAAGGGATCCAAAAGGATTATTGAGTCCAACTTGTGCACCTGCACAGTACCATCCACAAAAGTCACACTATGAGCCTTAGAGCATTGCCCAAATTCTGCTTGAACTCTGTCAGATTTGGGACTGTGACCACAACCCTGGGGAGCCTGTTCCAGTGCCCAACCATCCTTCATCCAAAGGGTGAAGAACCTTTTAATAATATCCAGCCTAAACTTCCCCTGACACAACTCCACGTCATTTCCTCAGGTCCTATCACTGGCCACCACAGAGAAGACATCAGTGTTTGCCCCTCCTCTTCCCCTCAGAAGAGATCAGTGTCTGCCCTTCCTCTTCCCCTCACAAGGATGTTGTAACTGCAGTGAGGTCTCCCCTTAGTCTTCTCCAGGCTGAACAGACCAAGTGACCTCAGCTGCTCCTCATATGGCTTCCCCTCAAGGCTCTTCACCATCTTCATAGTACTCCTTTGGATACTCTCTAATAGCTTAATGTCTTGGATTGCAGTGACCAAAACTGCACACAGTACTCAAAGTGAGGCCCCACTAGTGCAGAGCAGAGCAGAGCAGAGCAGAACACTCACCTTCACATCAATATGTGCTTCTCTTATGTTTGGGTAGATCTGTTAACTAGGAGTATCTAAAAGATTTGAGAAAGATTTTTGACTTCCCTTTCCCCAGCTGAAAATGTCATGAATTGAGTGAATAGAAGTCAGCAGTTTTCCTTGCTTGAAAGTTTCTCTTTAAAGGGAATCCCACTGGCATCTGAGAAAGAGGCATCTTGGTGAGAACACGGAGAGAGCACAGCTGGAAAAATACTGTGGTATTAGCTGAGTTCTGATTAAGATTTCATTTTCACCAGTGACTGAACAGGGTATTTTGATTAATGAAGATAAATAAAATAAATCACCCAGGCCAAAGAGGAGGAAAATAATTTCCTATGAAAAAGAAACCCCTATGTAATTCAAAATTTCCTTTTATTAGATCACTTTGCAGAAATAAAACTTCCTAATAGGGAGGAACAATGGGAAATATTAAGTACAATAGAATAAGTGTGGAAGGATATGGAGAAGTCAAGGAAGGAAATATTACAGTCTTAGCATAGCCACCAAATATTCTATTCTATGGATTGTTTGAGAAAACAATCAGAATGACCACCTGCACCATTCAGTTGAAGCCACTGGAAATAAAAAATTAAAACAGAAAAAATGCTATTTTAGAGTTTTCCTGATTTTTTTATTTTGAGGAAAGAGGTGACTCATCTCCTAGAAAGGAATAAAAATTTTCTAAGAATGTGCAAAATTTTAACATGGGAAAAAAGATCTGTGTCCATAAGTACTTTCAAAATGTTTTTCATGTTTGTCCAAATATCTTGGAATGAAACCTAGAAATGTTGCTGAGCTTCATTCTACACTGCTGTACAAAAGTTACCACCTGCTTTTACTAGGCATTTTCCCAACAAAAGACGCATATTCCTCTGAACACATTTGACTGAAAATGGAGAGGGAGCTGTAGTTCAAAGCTAATTACATCTTGCTAGATCTTCTTTTCTCAGTTATTAATTTCTGCTCACACATGCTACTGCTTAGCAGTCCTCAGTGTTCTCGGCCTTCAGCAGAACCATCCACATCTCTTCTTGCCGTTAGATCACACCATAAAAATACACACAAGCAGAAAACAGCAGTTAACAACTCTGAGCTTTCTTTAGTGCACAAATCAATCAGAAATGGCTGGCATGACTGGCAGCATAAAATGTTTCTCATTCTAGCCTTTGAAATGAAAATTATTTTCTTCAGAATCTTCCAGCTTTAGGGGATTAGATTTGAGAGGCCAAACTGATTAAAGAGTGCAAAAGTCTAGCTCAGATGCAATGTGTGCTTCCTCCAGACTGGTACAGCTTGGTTTAGGTGGTTGATCTGGCAGTGAGAATACCATAGCTCTGGAAGAAACCATGTGTTTGTGGGTGATTGCTTTTTACTGTTGCAGTTTGGAAGTTGTATTGACTTATGTTTCCAGTAAACCACACCAGCTTCTGAGTTTGCAATAACACAGTACCATTATATGTAATTCAGTTACTACCCACATCACAGTCTCTGTGTGGGGGAGATAGGAAACACTGAGGGATAATGTTGCCCGGTTACTAAATGGAGGGGGACCCTGGTAACAGAGGTCGGAGAGAAGGCAGAGTTACCGAACATCTTCTTAGCATCAGTATTAATTGAAAAGAATAGCCCTCAGGGTTCTCTCACCCGGAAGACCAGGGTAAAAGTGTGTTTGAAGGAAGTGCTGTTGCCTTGGTCAAGCAGGATTGAGTTTGAGAACACTATGGCAAACATGGCATCCACAAGTCCATGGGCCCTGATGTGACACATCCACAAATGCTGAGAGAACTGATGGGCACCATAACCAGGCCACTCACGATCATCTTTGAAAGCTCAGGGTGGTCAGGAGAGGTGCCTGAGGACTGGAAGGCAACAAATGTCATTACATTCTTTAAAAAGGACAAGGAGGGTGCAAGGGACTGCTGGCATTTGGTCTCACCTCAATCCCTGGAGCACTTCGTTTGAGAGGCCATTTTTATCCACATGGATTACAAGAGGGTGCCCAGGAGCAGTCAGCATGGATTCACTAATGATAAATCATACTTGATCAACCTGATTGCTTACTACAATGACACAACTACCTGGCTTGATGAGGTGAGAGCAATGGATACTGTCTGCCTTGACTTTTGTAAGGCTTTCCACACTTTCTCTCACAACATGCTTACAGGCAAACTCAGGAAGGGTGGACTGGATGAGTGGACAGTGAGTGAATTGAACTGAATGGCAGAACTCAGAGAGTTGTGGTGCAGGGTCTAGGTGGAGGCTTGTCATTAGAGGTGTCCCCCAGGGTTCAATACTGGGGTCACTGTTGTTTAACTCATTCATCCATGATTTGGGGAAAGGGGCAGATGGATGTTCAACAACTTAACTGATGACACAAAGCTGAGACAAGTGGCTGGTACTCCAGAGGGTTCTGCAGCTGTTTGGAAGGACCTTGACAGGTTGGAGAGATGGGCAGAGAGGAACCGTCTGAAGTTCAACATAGGCAAATAAATGCAGGATCCTGCACCTGGGGAAGAAGGACCCCATGCACCAACACAGGCTGGGGACTGATCTGCTGGGAAGCAGAAAGACCTAGGGATCCTGGTGGACAACAAGTTGTCCATGAGCCAAGAGTGTGTCCTTGCTGCCAAGAAGACCCAGGGAATTCTGGGAGCATTGTCAACAGGTCGAGGGAGGTGATCCTGCCCCTCTATTCAGCCCTGGTGAGGGCACATTCAGAGTACTGTGAGAAGTTCTGGGCTCCTCAGTGCAAGAGAGATGTGAAGCTCCTGGAGCAGGTCCAGGGGAGAGCTATAAGGATGACTGGGGTGGTGAAGTGTCTCTCTTACAAGGAAAGGCTGAGGGAAGGGGACCAGTTCAGCCTCAAGAAGCATTAGCTGACAGGGAATTCATCAATGTCTGTAAGTTTCTGAAGGGAAGACGACAAGAGGATGAAGCCAGGCTCTGCTCAGTGGTGCCCAGCAATAGAACAGGAAGCAGTTGGCAGAAATTGATGCACAGGAAGTTTCAGCTGAATATGAGGAAGAACTTCTTTACTGCGCAGGTGACCACGCTGTGGAACAGATTGCCCAGAGAGGGTGTGGAGTCTCCCTTGGTGGAGATATTCAAGAACCATCTGGACACAATTCTGTGCTATGTGCTTCAGGATAACCCTACTTGAGCACAGAGGTTGGACAACATGAACCTCTGTGGTCTCTTTCAATCTGACCTGTTCTGGGATTCTGTGATTGACTGACTGTGAATTTTCCTTGATCTGTAACCCCTCCAGTGCTCATCATTGTCTTGGAGTTCAGGCATCAGCTGTATTCAAACTACCCAGAACAAGGTGTGGAATACAGGCATAGGTAAACACACATGTACATTTTACCAGTCCACATTCCACGTCTGCTTTCATCTTTCTTTAGTACTCCTGATTGCTGATTACTGAGCTGGCACCATAGTTCTCATGCCAAGTTAATCACTTGATCCGAATATGTGAATGTTTCTGACTCATCTCTTTTCCTCATAATTAGTTAAGTTGCAGACTCTCAGTTACTGTGCTGTACATCTCCAAACCCTTCTGTAACACTGCTGAATTGCCATGGCTTTGAGTGTCAGGTTACCAAGACTTATATATCCATACCACTCTGGATGCTGTGCTTATAAATTCACAGTATTTTTTCACTGTTTTTATCTTCCCCCCTTGTTGGTAAACCTAAACACTTGTGCAACCCCAAGTTAAACAACATGCTCCCTAAACATTATCTTGTAATCCCTGTGGGGCAAGAATAGCTCATATTTGAACAGCACATCAAAGATGCACACTTATGGGCATATGTTGTTCACCAAATTAGTATTTGATAAAGATAGTAAAATGAGGAAAGCTGACTGCGGAATTAGAAGGCTGTCAATTGTTATAAATATACCTACCCTTGTCTTCTGTTTTAATAGGTTTGGGACCAAGTCCATGGTTAAGTAAGAGATGACAGAGATGAATTTGAGAAAAGGTGCACTCATCTGCATATCAGATGAATTGCAAGAAAATGATTTCATTCTTAAAATGATTTTTTTTCCTTAAATCTCCATTTTCTTCTAATTCCTTTAGTCCTCTGAGATACGACTTAAATTATTCTACCATTGGCCATTACTGGTCCATTAAACAGTGGCTAACCAGCCTTAAAAATGATGGAAGCTTATGACTTAAGTAGGGTATACTACAACATAATTCAAAAGTCAATGATACTGAAGAGGAAGACTTCAATTACCTTCAATGAAGACAGAATGGGGCACTTGATAGGAAATAAAAGCTGACTTGAAAATCCTCAGTGTGATCTTCAGACTGTACTATGCTTTCTAGACTGTAACTAAGCAATCAAATAACAGATTGTAAGCTCCCTGTGGGGTGAGGGAGCTCTTTGGCTGTCCTCAACCTTAACCTTCTTTGGGAGGAAAAATGGGCATTGACAGACCCTCTGAACTCACCAAGGGCAGATGTGAGCAGCAAAAACAGGCTTGGAGAACAAATGCCTTGCAACCAATGCCCCTACAATAGCCTTTTATGACATTCCTCACTGAATATGCTTCATAAGGACTTATGTTTTTGTAGCAAAATATTTTGAGCCAACAGCACTGAACAGCAATCCACCTTTTGATCATACATGTTTATTCTTAGTGGACCAAATCTCTCTTCCCATCACAGCCTCTTCTGTGTATAACAAACTGACAATAGTATGGTCTAAAATCCTGATGATCCAGCAGCCTCAGTAGACTGTTTAATACTAAACAACTTATTTTCTTAAGCAAAATAAAATAAATATTTCTCTTATTTGGTTACTTGCTGCTTTAATTTGAACTCTGACCTGGAATGTGGCTTTCCTGTTCTTCTGTTTCCTTTTCTGATACCTGTGTTTCAGACAAAATTCCTGAGTATTTGAAACAAGAGAACTGATTTTTATGTGTTAACTCTAATTTTTGTATGGGTTACATTTTCTGCTCCTTTTTGGAGTCCCATTAGTGGCTTTTTGAAGGGTTGGTCTGGTAAACGTACTGAGAGTGTTGACTATTCAAGATGCCGTTATTGTAAATGAATACATGTAACTTTTACTGATTTAAAGAATTCTTTCACCTTCCTGTGTCCCAACGGCAGTTGGACTCCCAGCTTGCTCTGTGCTAGGTAGAAATGTTATTTTTCACCATAGAGGAACAAAAAGAGAAAGCTGTAAGCAGTGAATGATGGGAAATTAATGTTTTTGTTTGTGAGTGCACAAACTGAAGCCTTTAAACTGAACTGTCCCACAAAAAGGAAAGGATGAAACATTACTTTTATCAAAGCTAATAGCTCAGTCCCTCACAAGTCTATGACCAGTGCATTTTATAGCATTTTTATGTTAGTATGAGTATGCAGATAAGGAGTATGCATTTGGGTATCTGCATAGACTCCCACTGTTCACTTCTCCATCAGCAACTACCTGAATCTTCTTCCAACTGGAGATGCTCTTATGCCCTTAGGCATGTACAGACATACAAAACTACTACCACAAGAATAAAAAAAACCCACCACAAATCACGTCAATACCCTAAAGTTGTACTTGAATTATCAGCAGTGTAGCCATGGTGACACGGAACTCTTAAAATTTTCCAATTGAGGATTCACCCAGCGTCTCAGGCAAGTTTTGAAGCTGACCTTCCTGTTGCCACCCAGTTCACCATGAGCCTGCATTTACCTGCACAACCACTGGTGTGGTTAGGAATACAATATTAAGGTATTCGAACTCTTATAACATAGAAACAGAGGACAAAGGACAAGATCTGTTCCTGAGTGAAGCACCCATGGGTATTTTGTCGCTGGCTTTATCTTCCAAGAACTGTAAATCTGGAATCCACTTAGAATGGCATAGAAATCTTTTTGGTAACAAGCTCTCTACTCATGCTTTTCTCATAAACAATTGAAGGTGACAGCTGGAAAATGCTGGGATTCATATTTCTCGTCAAAGATAGTAGAGTAGTCTAGGTCCTGAAAACATAACCTGGATCGCTGGTCTGAAAGCTGTCAACTCCAACTCAAGTAAGAAGTTCCCAGGCCTTATCACTGTATGGAAGAAGACTTCTGCTGTTAAGAAGGTCTCAATCAATGATAGCAAATGGCATTTCTTGACTGTGCTGGCTGCCCTCAGTCTCATGTATGAGAATTAAAAGTCCGGCTTGAAGTGGTGCCACTCTGAAGAGGCTGGGATGCTAGATCATTACTTCAGCAAAGATAATCTCAAACAGTGCTGTAACTAGTTTGGGATGTAATTTTATTAGTTATTCTAATTATTTTGACATCCAATGTAGGGACACCTTGGGTTTTAGATTATGTTCTGTTTTCAGGACATTTTACAACAATTAAATAATTCCCTTTTTTTTTTTTTTTTTGCACTGATCCCATAGTGACAAGCTCTGTGAGAGCAGGAACAAGACATTTCTTGGCTCTAAAAATCATAATGGATTAAAATCAAAATTCTAGGGCCAGGGGTTTACATTAATGTAAATAACTGAAGAGTACACCTGAAATATCGAGGATTTAAAATAATTATTTGGGATTCATGCAGAAATTACTGTCTAGTGTTCTCTCACATGTATTACAGCCAAACAAGATAATCATAATAGCCTGTTTTTGACTTTAAAATTATAGACCAAAAAGATATCTCTGGGCTATTATCAAGCAGACAAGCAAGCGAAAATTCAAAGTACATGTCTGTTAAGCTCATCTTAAAACCTGGTTGTTCGTTGGGATTATAGGTCTCTAGACCTAGTCTTCATCACCCTGTAGCAAATAACAGTCATCTCAAGACATGTAAGGTAAAGAAAGGTGGTCAGCCACCTTTCACATTTCCTGTAAAATGCATGCGGTTAGAATAACTTTGTTGAAAATACCTTGTGTCTGTTTTAGTAGATTTACTAAGCCCCTCAAGTGCTCAGATGACATATTTTAGACTTCACAGTTCTGAAACTGATGTCCTGCTGTTGAATTGTAGTTAAGAGATCTGCAGTTTAATGCTCACACTGTCCATAAAGCCTGGATTGGTTTAACAGAACTCAGACCCTAATTTATTAGACACTTCTGTATTCCAGGATTGAACAGGCTGACCATTGTTCCAATTATTTGGAATTTTTAATTTTATTTACTCTAAAATGAACTTTTTGCAAGTATAACACACAACAATGTAGATATTTTAGGTTTTGATTAAACTCGAAGTACCTCTTTCTCCTATAATTGATTTAATCTCTCAGTCTTTACCTGTGCAGAGTGACAGAGGGATCAAAGGTAGCATTTTCATCATTCTGTTGTCTTTTATGAAGCTACTTTTAGTTCCTAACAGTTCCATATCACCCTGAAAAGTCAGGTGCATTAGGAGAAGTGATTACTATGCATGGAAAAAACTACAACAAAGAACACTGTAGAATAGCAGATTTAACCAGATGATGCTGGTGTCAGTAGCAAAGATGAATTTCAGGAGCTTGGATTTGGTGTTCAGCTTCAGTCTCATCTCTAGTCATTAAAAAATAATTCAATATGTGATATGGGTATAGACTCTGAAAACATTTTGAGATATATTTCATAGTTTAATGATTTCCCAAGCAATTGATGAGTTTTTTTCTCATAGTGTATTACAAGTAGTAGTAGCAGCTTTAATAATAGCACAATACATTATGTTTTGCAATAAAAATTCTGAAGTCATTCTCAAATACCAACCAGAGAGGTTTTGAATAAAAAATATAAATGGCTATAGGCCTCAAAGTTCACTTCTTTGATTTTCTTCCCCACAGAAGATAATATAAATAGTTAAGTGTACAGAAAGCTGAGCCCAAAATAGTATGCAACCTTAAAAGATATGAACTTGACTGAAACTTTTGTTATTCATAGTTTACTTGTGAACTTGTGAAATTAAGAAGTCAAATAAATTTGCATTACTGTATTTTAACTGGTATCCAGTGTTGGAGAAGGTGAGAATGGCATGAAATAGGAAACTTTGTGCAAGTTCTTATGGTGCTTTTACTTGTAATTTCCTTGAAATATAAAGATAGAGCTAAGGAAAGTATATTTTAAAACCAATGATGGCTTTTCCTGCAAAAGCAAAAAGCAATTTGTTGCCTTCCTAGGTGTGCTGCTACATGATTTTGTGTATTGGCAGCAGAAAAAAGAAGGTAAAGCCAAATAGAAGAAAAAAATAGAAGTTCTGGAATAAAAACAAATCTCAGAATAAATTTCTAGAAAAATAATTAATATGGGAGCACCTGAGGGCTGGTCTGACTCATGTTATCTGAATTAGATCCCCTAACTTGAGATCCTGAAGCATAGTACCACTTTCTTTCTGTCCCAAATTAACCTGAACAAGCCTGTGGTCAATAGGAGCCCTAGGTTGTGTTGCTGTTCTCTCTGCAGGCCCCAAATTAGCCTAATTTCTTCAATCCCAGATTTCACATGGTGATTACTCCTGATAACAAAATGGGTATAATGGATTGACATCCTCATTTTTGCTGTCATACATCTCTCTACTAACCATGATAAACATGAAAGAGATTTTAAATATTAAGCACTCTTTAGTAACTAGAATATTAAATTATTCTAATCATACTCTTTGCATGTGATTATTTTTCCTAATTCCTCCTTTTTGCCCACTAAGTCTACTAATTTCTAGATTTAATGTGATTCTGTGCCAGACTAAAATTATTTAAAGTATTTGCTACAGCATTCATGGACATTTTTTCTTTTTTCTTAAAATTTACTGTTAATACCATTTTCATGTGTAGTTACTTAAAAATTACTATGTTTTAAATGTCTTGCATCTCTCAGCTACATTTTATTGCTGGTTAGTGGTAGTGCAGTGACTGCCTCAAACAGTGAGGTCAACTTCAGATCAACAGAAATAACAAAACCAGCTTTAGTTGGTCTCAGCCAAACTCTGACTTTTCTTCCTAGATAGAGTTCTAGATAAAGCATAAGATGAAAAGAACTTTTCTCCTCACTTATTCATTCAGTTTGTTGTCAAGATTTACAAAGATAGCACTAACTCTTCTAGTATAATGATGTATTACATTGTTTTAAAACATAAAATTTCCCCTTTTTCAAAATATCTTTACTCTTGTTTAGTTTTTTAAAAACATATGGGCTTGCATTGAATTCCTTTGTATACCCTAAACTTTCCATTGCCTTTAGCAGGTGGAGCAGATATTATTATATTAGTGGTAAGGAGTCGTACCTGATTCATTGATGCAGGATTTGTGTTGATGCAGATCTACTCAAATGTTACTTGGAGAGTACAAGGTAGTTTTTTTGATACTAGAAATGTTTCAGATCTTCAGTAAATTCTTCCTAGGACTTGACATGGGGAGTTTGCTATGTTTTCATAAATGTTAAACCAACCAACCAACCAACCCACCAACCAACATGCAAGCACATAAACAACAAATCTGAATAGCAGATGGCAAGATGGAAAATGCCTTTTTCCCTCTTTGTGGTTAACACTTGCAGCAGTCTGGTCTTCATTGCTTCTTGCTGCCTGCATAATGGTAGCCTTTGGGAGAATGGCAATTAATTAATTCTGTCTCTTGTCTATTTTTATCAATAATAATTGTGATGATTTCATAAGAAACATGGTACCCAGAGTGTCCAGGAAGCATAAAATTTTTATGTGTAAACATTCAGGTTTATTAAAGAATTCACAATACAACAAATATTTCACAAACACAAGCTCTTTCTGCTAATGGTTTAATGCAACATCCTTCACTAATTATCTCATTAATGTGACAGGTGAATGGCAAGTGATTTGATGCATATTCATAACTCTTTGAAATACACTGGTTAGTTGTAATCAGCAGGTAAATCTCATGGTGTGGTTCTTGCTCCTTACTGGGTAAAGACATTTGTTATTAAGTATTTTTACAAACGCCTTTGATGCTCAGATAACACAGTCATATTGACATGAATTTACACATCTTTCTTCTGGAATAAATATAACTATCATACAGCATATGTTCAAATGAGGAAAAACCCATGTTAAAAGGATAGTTGCTACCATTTACTTGTGCTTGTGTAATGCAAAGTATACTTCTGGATGAGCTTATCCAAAGCCCATCAAATTACTAGAATTCACCTAGGTAACTGCAGATTCATTGTTTGGAATATCATTGCTCCATGTTATCTGTAAGATCAAGATATAGTCTTATTTATTTGAGTAACTTTTTTGTTACCACTTCTACCACAAGAGTGGCAAGTCTACTAAGCTCTAATTAGAAAATAGGGTAAAATTATGGTATTGGACAAATTTTGCATGTTAGCTGAGGGCAACATGATGGCTCCAACCCAGTCTAGTAAGACCATGCCTGGCTGTTTTATTAATGCAATTTATGATTAATTCATAAACATTGAAGTTGCTTATTGCACAAGATAACAATAATGTTTACCAAAGTCTCCTTCATCATTTTCCAGCTAAATTAAAATCTTATTTGAAAGTTTCATTCTTCTTGATCTATAGTAACTGATTTAGAATTAGGTTTCCATTAGAGAAAAATTTAAACATGATGTTTAGTTTAATGTAGAGTTAAATTATATTTTTACTATATTACTATATATGGGAAAAAGCATACATTACATCTGGCTGTAATATGTTCTGCTACGTTTTTTTTCCTTACATTTCCTGTCAGTACTGTGTCTAATAGACATATGAAATAGATAGATACACAGAAGGATGCATCAATAGACAAAGGCATTATGGTGAATCACATTTGGACTTCAGTTTTTATGGAGGAAAAGAGGATTTCTGCAAATTTAAGACTGGTATTCCCTCCATATATCAAGGACAACAGTCTTTGGAGGATTCTTCTGAGGGAAAAAGTGGTGTACATAACTTTACATGACATAAACGAAAGATTATCTGTATAATGCAAGAGATGCAGAAAGGGCAAAATCCCATGAAATATCAATTTGCTGGAAAACAGAAACAGGAAAAAAAAGAAAAATTAAAAAGAAGAATTTTGCAGGACTTAAAATATTCCTTAAGATTTTAAGGAATTGTTTAGAGTTTTAGAGAAGAAGGTGTTGCAGAGGTGTACTCAGCTGGGAGCAAGATAGGCTGAGGTTATTCTTCACCATGATAAAGTAGGAGTGAGATGATTGCAGTGGAATTACACAAATACAGCTACCTAATTGCTAAACTGGAAATTATTTTGCATTATGTATTCTGTTTCAGGTGATCCTTAAAAATACAAAATAACGATAAAGAGCTGTTTTGTATGAAAGTGATTTAAATTTTTAAAGCAATAAGAAACACTGTTGAAAATTAAAAATCCCACTAGGAACAGTGGTAAGCAGACATTTTATTGTTGTTTTGTTTGTTTGTTTATTTTTATTTTCTTTTGCTTTTGAATTTTGTAAATCAGGTCATAGGCTAGTCTTTGCTAAGAATAAAAGGTGCATCCAAATTACCCAAAGTAAAATGTTGATTAAATCTTCCTCATGATTAGGGTCTTTATTGTCTCCCATCGTCTGTGCTGTAAATTCAGGAAGTCTTTGAGATAGCAAATAAACTTTCTTTAGCAACCCATGCAAAATAACAGGATAAAAAGGCAATTAAATCTCTAGTTCCATATGTTGCTTATGTATGGACTTCCTAGCGCATGATAAAAAGAATTAGTCTTTCTTGGGTATACAGGCAAAGAACTAAAGAAGACCCTAGAAATGTATGCTGTCACCAAATTCTCACATGTGATTTGACCACAAAACAACACGAGCTAAAATGAAAAACATAGTAGAGGTACTAAAACACATGAAGAAAAATAACACAAATTCTGCAGTACTCTATATTGGATATTTATCAAAATATATTGGGGAAGGGAAGATTTTTTTTTATTCCTCCTGTCATTGAAGTAGAGAGCTAGATGAAAAAGAGTGGTTTGCTTTCAAGGGAAAAAAAATCGTCATTATTTCTTTAAAAGGCCAATGAAGTCAGCAGCTCAACATGTCCTTTGCAAAGCAGAGGAAAAAGTAATCCTGTTGTAGCTGTTTAAACTCAAGGGTCAGATGACTGATAGAGTGCATTGTCTGGAGAATTTCACAGTTCAAGTTAATGCTATCAAACCCTTTAATTACACCAATACACAGCTGATAAGAGGCCCTAATGGCCCTTTCATATCTGTATGGCAGCTAGGATGTGCACCGTGTATGGGTGTAAGATTGATACCTATACAACTTTGTTCTGATAACTTGTCTTCCTGTCAAATGATGTATTGCAGAAGCTTCTTCCAGCTTCTCACCTCTTTTCCTTTAGTGTTTCACACTGTTGAGAAAAGTTCCAGATATTTAATGGTGTCTATAAGCATGAAAATATAAGAAAGAGCTACATGGAATTAGGGAAAATTGTGGCTTACTGAAGCATGATTTTCAGCAACATATTATTCCTTAATCCTCTCTCAGCATACTGCCTGGATTACCTAGCCTTTTGTTTTGATTTTTCCAGTTAGTTATTAACTGTAGTAGAGAAACTAATATTTCTAATAATTTTATCTGAACCAAATTGTGACTGCAGTACTGTAGCATTAACTTTACTGTTTACTCTGGTCATGCAATTTCTTGTGAAGGGAACTGTCCGGACATAGACATAGACATAGACATAGACATAGACATAGACATAGACATAGACATTACATATACATATACATATGCATATGCATTTATTTTCCTTTGTCAGTGACCTCATTGCTTAGATTCATTTTCCTGCCTTGGGAAAGCTGTGGAAAGAATAAGTGTTGGACTACAGTAAGAACGTAATGTTTACAAAATATCATCTCCTATTTAGCAGCTATGTAATGTACAAAAGGTGAGCAGGAGTGCTGCACCCCACTGGGAATATTCATGTTGGGTTGGAGACAAATGATATCTTCCACTGGAGCAGCAAGTTTCACTCATAAACAGAAAAAACTGTATGTTTTGAGAAATGAAGATGCTTCTCTGCATGTCATATATGTCATTTCTAGTGTGTATGTGCCTCTGGAAGAGAAGAAATTAATTCTAGAGGAAATGGTAGTGACACTTCCCATTGCACTTTACTCACAAAATCAGAGTGAACACGTCATGTTCTGCATCTTCTGTCTTCAGTCCATGGAAGTGCATTTAGTGTCTGGCTTCAATGGAGCTGCTTATTTTACTTTAATGAGCAATACCAGTGTCCTTAAAGTTAAATGTGCGATGAAGTGCTCCTCTGGCTAGGGTGTTTGCGCAGTGCAAATGCAGATCTGGCACACTAAATAGTTTTCATTGTATAAAATGCAACAGTTTAGAGGAAATATCCCGATAAAGATATGTGAAATGGAAGATCTCATCTCCTGCTGAACAATTTGAAGGCTTCTCACTGGCTGGGGAAGCAGCATGCAAGGTTGCTGGCAAGCACATGTGAAATGGATTATTATTGTAATAAAAACTACTTTCCCCCTTACATTTGTTTTTTATCTGGCATCAAACAGAGTTTAATTGCAAGTTGTTTTATGCCGTTTTCAAAAAGATGCACAGGAGGTTCCTAAACTTCTCATGTATACACATCTCATTATATCTCACTAGGGTTCATGTTTGTACCACCTGCTCACAATTGGGAACATTTACCCTAATGTCTCTGCAACAAATTTTAGCACTGGGATCCATCTGAAAATGCAGTTGCAATCTTCGTTACAATCTTTTTGTAAGCCGTTTCCAGGGGTTTATGTTAAGAGAAGAAATATGTGAATTTCAATATTTTCTTTGATTTAAGATCATGCTGCCCAACAATTTTGCTATTTTTATCTAACGAGAAAGAGAAGTAAGGTTCTCAGGTCAAAATCTGAATTACAGTTGGTTACCAGCTGTTTACAAAACTGAACAGCAAAAGCATAACACCAGATTATTTATATAGCAAAGATATCAGCTTTCACGGACTAGATCCCTCCTTCATGAGGATTTTCTAGTGCTAATAGGAGAATGGTATAGGCTTTGTATTTTTAGGACAGTTTTGAGTACTATACATGTTAATAATTCCAGGATTTATGTATGTTTAGCCCATTTACAATGTATTGCCAGGATTACTTGTTTGCCAGTAGGCCAAAGTAGTTGCTAAATCCCACATCAGGATTTGGACTCAGATCCAAAGCTAATATTGCAGTGTAATACCAGGAGAGCTGCACTGCTGGAAGAGCTGTGCCTTGGCTAAGGTGTTGAATGAAGATATCTCCTCTTTGGCTCTGATGGTCAACCAAGCGGCAGTTAAGGACTTCCAAACCCTTTGGAGGAGGACAGTGAGATATTTTTCTGGATCCATGGACACTCAAGAATCAGATTGATGTGACCCCCCTGAAACATCAATTCTGCTTTGTACACATCTGGTAGAAAAATATAGCATTATAGTGCAGCCAAAGACTTTATTGTAATTCACATGGCATATTTTGAGGATGACCATGACAGTTTTCTTTCTCATTATTCCAGTTTCTCACCATGGGGAACCTGTCTGGGTCTTTACCTCCTTTCCCCTTCCCAAAGCCAGAGGTACAGCAGCAGTATAGACAGGTGAATGCTGAATCCAAACCCTATTTTTGAATGTGTTTACACAGAGCACACAGGCTCTGCCTACTCTCCAACTGAGTGTCCAGAGCAGAGTCTAAGGAGCTCTGGACCTGTTTCCATTTGTATTCTCACCCCAGCTAGAGCATCCAGGCTGTATCTGTACTTTACCCTTGAAGCATGTAGTGCTGCTGCTACTGCTCTGGTTGTGGCAGAGGTTTGGGCCTTGCTGAACATATTCATATGCAGTTATTCTTTTGACAGGGTGCCCAAATTTTCTTGAGGAAGACAAACACAGCAGACATTTATATCTCAGAGATTTATATCTGGGACAAAGGCTCTTCTCCAGCCCAGATGCTTTCTCCTTGCCAAATGCCAAATGCTTGTTTCCAAAAGAGGTGTTTAAACTTCTCAAACTTTTCAGGAAAACTCACAAGTATCCTTCATTATGGGAAGAATTAAAAAAAACCAAAGCGCAGGAGCTGGGACTGGCTGCCCAATAGACAACTCATTAGTAACCAGCTCATCTCAGACAGAGTATTCCTCAATCTCCAAATTAAAAATTGCTATGGAAGGCGAATGGAGGAGTTTGACGGGAGTTTTCCTTTCTGTAGAAGGAAAACTCCTATGGAAGGCGAATGCAGCCTGTTCATACAGCTTGGAGAAACCAACAAAACAGGATAACACTACATTTTATTTATCTTGAAGGAGATGTAATCATTTGAGTTCTTTTGTAGATGCCTCAAGTATTTTTTTAATAAGAACTGTGTCTTTGAGACAGGATTGAGTCCTGGAGCAGTTGTCTTGCAGACCACTCCTGCGGCTCTTGCCATCCACTGAGATTGCCATGGCAGTTATGGAGTTGCTTGCAGTGAATCAGGAGTACTTGTGCAGTTTTGATTGGTTTTCAGCACATTTCACTCAAAATGAGAGTTTCCAATCCAGCTTTCTCTGTACAGACAACAGCTGCTTCATGAGCTGCTTTACAAACAAGAGCTGTGTTCAGAAAGCACCATAAAACCGTCTCTGGCAACTTTTTCTGCTGCTCTCACTTTTCCTGCGACTTTGCTGGATGATCCCATCTTTAACATAAATAGTACAGTCCCACAAGGAGGCAATGTATCGGATCATCACTATTAGAGAAAAGAAAGGTCACCAAGGTTCCCTGCAATTACTTTATTCTTCTTTGTGTCACATTATCTGTACCCCTTATTACTTTCACCAGAGCTACCTGTAGGGGCCATCATTTGTTTTTTTCTCTCCCTCCCACCTACTTGATATCAAAGCTGTTAGCCTTCACCCTTCCTCAAGTGATGAGTAAGAGGCTGCTGCTCTGAGACCACATGCAGAGATCAGGGTACAAAAGCAGTAGTCCTCCAGGTGGAAACTATTTGGGCCATCCCACATCAGAGGTGCTGTTTGAATTAACGTCCTATATTTGCTGTCGTGTGTAAAAATTCTTCATGGTATAAGAGAAGCATATTGTTAATTAATTGCAGTCTGAAACACATGTCAATCAAATGTGTTTGCGGCTAGTAATCTTCATGCTAATCACTTTCTCAAACAACACCCTGGTCCATCTGAGTTATGTCTAAATTAATCTAAGCAAATCTGTACATCTTTTAACATAAAGTAGTAGTGACTTGAGTTCAGTTATACACCAACAGATAAACTAAAGAATCATTTGAGATTTTTCTTGAACTAAATCAATTTCCAGCTTTGAAAAATTGTTATAACTTCTTTACCATTTATAGTTTATTTTTAATTTAATGTATATTTGTATATATCTGGAAGATAAAATATAAAAAAACAACATTAAATGGTGCGATCATTATAGTACCCTTCATCTGAAAAGGGTATTGGAGAGCTTCCAGAATAATGAAATTTATTTTTCTCTGAGCTCTGACATATTTCTATATAGAAATACTGGACTTTCAAGAGTGATCTCTGGCAATTAATGATTCATCCATTACCAACTCTTTGGACCCAAAATGAACTGTTCATAAGCCATTGCAAGAAGTGAAAGTTGTTAGCTAGACTTTACTAATGCCAAAAAAACTGTAGAATGTAGGGCTTAGCCCTGAAATAATTGATAACAAGGGCACCAGCTTGGTGATATGCTGAGAAATATCTATAGTTAAATGGTCTGGACATCAGACCTAACACTAATTTAAGTAAATAAATGTAGTACTTCCTGAAGAAAAATTACAGATTTTCCTGTAGATGTGGTCCATACCCTAAGGTATGGATGCAATGCATCCTTTTAAACCCTACTTTTCACTGAAATTTACCTATCCAGTAGAGCTCCTACAGTGCTCTTCAAAAATGACATTTGCATCTATAAAAAGTAAAACTAATCAAATCAGATCTCTTTAAAAATAATGAATACAGCCAAAGTGAACACAGCATTTTGGGCAGAGCTCTCTCTATCTTTTCAATTATAACTGTGATCAAGCCCAGTGAGTCTAGAATGTGGTCTCATTCTCTTGGTCTAGACAGGCTTGTAGGTTTAAAAATTGGTCTCTGAAGACACCAGGCTCACCATTCACCTAAAGTTAAATACATTTCACTTGAGGATCTAGTTTCTCTGAACTAGGAAGACAAATTGTATTTGATTTCAGGATCAGTATAGATGAAATTCCAGAGCTCTCCACCCATATGGTAGGAGCATATGTGCTCACTCGAGCAACACTCCCTTATTCCAGTTCCACTTGGAAAAAACTCCATTTTCTCCATTTGCTCTCTCCAGGATTAAGCCGAAGTCTATTAAAGTCTTTAGAAATGTTTTCACTGATTTCAGAAAGCTTTGGATGGTGCCTTCCAGCTTCCAGTCACTTCTGTCATCATTGCTGTAATGACCGCCAGCAGCTTGATATTCCTCCCATTGACATCTTCAGGTTATTCCAGCTTGTCCAGACCCTAAAAATGGATTTCTAGCATTTTTCAAGTTACAAGCCTTCTTCCTCATAGTAACAAATACTGAAATTGGGCAAATTTGTTTGAAAATCCGTGTGTGGTTTCATCTTAGCTCCTTTCCTGAATGCCTTGTGTGATTCAAACAGGGGAAGTCTCTGCTGTTATAGATGAATGATGCATTTTGTCCAGGATGCCAGAGGTTGTGCATTGTAACACAGCACACTATGCAGCACTGATACCACAGCTTTGGGCTCCCTCCATGCCTACATGCAGCAGGAGCATTGCTATGGGACAGGTTGGGCCCTGAAAAGTAATAGCTCTAAAACTCTTCCCTCCCTCACCCAAATTTGCTAATATTGAGTGAAGATGGCTAAAACACAGGTTTTGTTCACCATGTAGAGGGAAGAAATTCTGCACCTGAAGGAAAACTTTTAAAAACACTCACTCCTTATCTTTTAAACCTAAGTCAGAAGTTCAACATCAAGAGCTTCTGCAAGAACACAGCAACCTTCATGGTCTGTACAGGACTGTGCTTAGTGCAGTCTTCCTTCACCCACACAGAGAAGAGTCTTTCATCTGTGCTTTGCATCTAGACTGTATGTAAATACGCTTTGATAAGTTAGTAGATGGAACATTTCAAAAAGCAATGTGCTCAGACTTAATGAATTCTCTTTTTTATTTTTTCCTGTTTAACCGGGTGATCACAGTGAGTCATTTGCTACAGTCCTTTCCAAAGATGTCGTACTTAGTCCCAATACAAAAGTAAAACAAGAAATTGAATAATTTTCTATGAAATTCTTACTGGCTAATCAATGAATTCTGTAAGAGTTGCCTCTTTCTCCAGAAAAAAAATCTGAATTTTTCAGTGTACCTTTTTAGAGAGACCTTGCTATATCAAGAATTTGAGTGGCAGCTGCATGGCAATTGATGGTTAGCAAAGCAATTACTAAGGCAGCTCACAAAACCACATTGTAACAAGAGGAAATATCCCCACAGAATTTACAGAAATTTTATTAGAGGGGTAGAACACTACTGAATGGAAAAAGAATTTTCAGAGGAAAAGAGACAGAATCTGAGAATGTGATTAAATTTTTTTTTCCATAGTGTGTGTTTTAATGATGCCATACCTGGGCTTTGGATTTCTCTCTCTCTCTTTTTAATTTTTTTTTTCCTTTTGCAAAGAGAAAGCATAATACTTCACGTTTGGAATAAGCCCTGGGTTTTGGAAATAAATTATTAAAACTGAGCATATGGAGGTCTTAAAGTAGAACCTTATGAGAAGGGGGAGAAAAAACAAACAAAAAAAGTTGATCAAGTCTGTTCTGTAGCATCTTAAACTAAAACAAGATATTGTAAAATCCTGACGAATTTTTTTTTCTGTGGGGCTCTTTTCTATCCTCCATTTTCTCATTTACTTCATGAAATAAGTAAAGATTACATTAGAACTAAATTCTTCCACATTCATACAAACATTTCTATGCTGCTTGCAACTTTTTATGTGTTTTTTCTATATTACTTTAGAATATGCATGATTTAGCAGGTTTTCTGTGATATTCAGAGAAGTCTACAACAATAGTTACATAAAAATTTTATGTATTTTAACTTCCCATAAGACTGAAGACAGGGTGTGAATTTTAACAGTCAGATAGCTTTCTGTGTGCACCTTACAACTGCCCATAAGAGACAAATATTATTTTTAAGTGCTGTGAGCTAGGCCTTGAGTCCAGGTCCTGAAGCTATTTAGGCACACTCAGTCCCAGTGTGCTTTGGGGTTAACTGCACTACAAATACTTCCTCTAAGCATATGTTCTAGATATTTTTTCTTGCAAGGTATGAACATGCACTGATCAAATAGGGTGTGATAGTACTGATATTGGTTAAGCACAGGTAAAAAAACAAATAGCCTCCAAGGTCTGAATAAGTACCCTCCTCTCCCCGAGTTTATTCAGTATGAGTCTCTAATGCAAATAAATGTTAATTGCTTTCATTACATCTTTTTCTACTACAAGTCACCACCTTGAAATCAACCATTAAGCTCTTAACACAACTTGTTCTGTCTGTACTTCACTAGGATCATGCATGATTTACTACGCACGAACAGTGGTTGCAATGAAAAAAAGTTTCTTAGGGAAAAAAAGGAAAGGCCAGGTAAACGGGAAAAAAGTTTAAAAACTTTGGCCTTTAAAATCTCATTTTTTATCCACATACAGATTCTTAGATGATGCAACATGTATCACATTTAAAACTTTTAGCACCCACTCTATTAGTGATTCTGATTGATGAAGGAAAGCTCTGTTCTGAAATGTTATCATCAGACTACTGCGGCAAAATGACGGGGTTCTCCTGTAGGGGAAAGAAACCCTGCACACTCTGTAATATGTATGACTCTGACTTCCTTGTGAGGGGAAGAGGAGCAGACCCTGATCCCTTCTCTGTGGTGACCAGTGAAAGACCCAAGAGAATGTCCTGAAGTTGTGTCAGGGGAGTTTTAGGCTGTTTGTTAAAAAAAGGTTTTACATCCACAGGGTGGCCGGGCGCTAGAACAGCCTCCCCAAGGAAGTGCTCGCAGCACCAAGCCTGACAGAGTTCAAGAAGTGTTTAGACTTGCACATTGGTGCAAGTGTGATTCTCAGGGTGCCCAGTGCAGGTCCAAGTGGACTCAATTATCCTTGTGGGTCCTTTCCACTGAGCTTATTCTGTGATCCTGTGATTCATTGGATCTCGAGAAACTTGAATAAACAGAATACCCAGAAGAAGTGTCTAGTAAAGCTCTACAGCCTGCTAGAGAGGGGAGAGTCTTGAATTCTTTGTTCACTCTACTTGCCATGTGAAGTCCATCCCCATTTAAAGATGACAGGGAGAGGCAGAGAGGGCCTCCTTCCAACATGTGCTTTAAGTAAACATTTGTTTTATTCTAACACTGACAGTTACAACTGTGTTCTAGTCATGTATTTCCCATTTCTTTAACAAAAAATGTTCACATGAAAGAAATAAACTGGCAGATCAGTGTGTCAGTATTTGATTATTCACCTCTGTTGATTTAGGTAACTGAGTCAAGTCTGCAACATTTTTAAGGGTTTGGTTGTGAGTAACACAATTATCAGTTTGCAAGCGCTAGTTAAATTTACGTTATGAATTTGCAATCCTGTGAAAAATCAGATGTGCACATACGTTTGTGCTGTAAGACGTAAATGCAGTTCCTTCCCCTCCCCAGCATTTCTTTGTGACATCTTTCCAATTTTAATTGATATCATAGAAATCAAAGAAAGACCACAGTGAATCAGCAGTGTTGACAATGTGCCAGGGTGTTTAGAAAATAGGCATAGCTAGGGAAGAAGAACATGTCAAAATACATTTTGAACATATTGGAATATATTATGAAATAAAATGTGTTTACATTTTTGAATGACGGTGTTGGGTAGTGCTGGCAATGCTTGGGGGGGGGGTGGTGGGTGACAGAGCCTTAGAATGGACCACATTCCTCTTTTTTATGCAAGATACAAATACTCAGAGAAGGAATATGACACAATATGACAAATCACTTCTCTAATTCATTGGACTTGTCAAACAAATTAACTTCTCTGCTGGTAGCAGTGGTGGGAACATTAGTTTGATCAAAATGCTGGAGGCTGCTTAAGTGCTGCTATCACATAGTTTAACCAGGCTTAGACAAGTTTAGACATCTAAGTGCTAAAAATACTGGAAGATAGTAACATCTGCTATGAAGCAAAACATGTGATGATCTTACCACTGGTAGCAGTGAACTAAGACATTTGGTATGGTGAGCAAAAAGACACATATTTACACATCTGAATGAGAGGCAAATGAAGCACTCCCACTCTCCCATCTCCCTACAACTCCCCAAAAACCCCAGCAAACAAAGAAAGAACACAAACATACTGAAATACTTCCCTTAGAAATGCCATTACAACACTTTTTCTCCACTAGTAAGGTGTCATTAAAAGCATCTGAGCCACTAGAGCAATAAAGGATTTTGCTTGATTTTAGGAATTCTCCTTTGACATGAGCCACTTGTCATCTTCTTGTTGTTTTCTTGTCTTCTACATCAATATTTGATATTTACCATCAGAGAAAGAAGGAAAAATTTAATAAAAATCTTTGTGTTTCAGGTTGTCATTAAATAGCTATTAATATCAGCCATTTTATGAGCCACTTTGCCTTTTCTTACACTGAATAAGCACTAAAAACCTCTGCTAAACTTTATGATATCTTCTTCAATTTTCCTGCAGCTTCCTTGTGCCTTCATTGCCGTAATTAGTTTAGACTGAATCTGGTTTTGAGAGCTCTTAACATTTTAATAAACTTTTGTATTGTTATTGTCTTATCTCCCTAATTCACATCTGTCATATTTTGTAATCTGATCCATGATTTGGAGACAGGAGCACATTGGAATACTGACACTGGTTGAAAATAGATGTGCTGCGTAAAACCCATTATTTCTGTAAATACTGATGCATAACATTACTTCTCACCCTCTCTGTCACAGCTATATTACACTCATTGCTATTTTTGTCCTTTTTCTATTCATATGTGGATAATGGAAATGACTATATTTAAAAATATTTTGTCATTTACACCAGTTTCAACTATCTTTCACATGATTTACTGCTGCATCTTGATCCATAGATTTCAAGTAGGGTGTTGTGGGGTTTGGCAAGACAAACAGATCAGTCATAAATACACGCCAATTTCTGAACATCAAAAAGGTACAAAACTGCTAAATACTGCTTTATTGCACACGTCTATGACCTCAAAATTCAAACTTGGATGTCACCAGCTTCTCTCATCCCAGCTGGGAACACAGCCTCATTCTTGAGGTATCAGACATAGAATACCAACTGTTGTCTTTCTAGAAACAAAAATTTAGCAAATGCCTTCTTGCAGACTTAAATACAAATCTCTTTGAGAACAATGAAAACAAAATATATTGCTTTGTTCCAAGAAACAGGCCAAGACAGGGAGGAAAGTGTGACTCTGACACAGGCAATGGAGAAATAGAGGAGTGAACCCATTTTCAATATTGGAACAGGAAAAGTACTACAAAATTTTGTACTGCATTTTCTAGAGTTCCAAGTTAATTTCATTGAATTTATTTCATTGAATTTGAATTTGGGCACAAGCAACTAAAATCGTGACTCAGCGGAGCAATGGGGGAATTACCTGTTCTGGTCTTCACAGCCAGCCCTCTCTGCCTTTGGCAAACCACTCAGAGCATTTAAATACTGGAGTACAAATAACCAAAATAAGTAATGGCATAATTATTTTAGACAAATTAAAAATGTTGCTTTCCCCCTTAGAGCAGCCTGAAAATAGGATGATTCATTGTATAAATTTTAATGGAACAATCAAAGAGCAGTTAATTCCCCAGCATGGGGTACCCTCAGTGGGCAATTACAAGGTTAGGAATGCTTTGTCTCTGCTTTGACCTGATTGGTTTAAAGTCCCTCGATGGTTTGCAACATTTGTTAAAATTGGTGACAGTCTGTACTTGGATATACCCTATTAGCCAAAAATAATAGACAGTTTGTTTGCCAGTTTTAATGTTCACATGTTGCAATCAGCCAGCATTTTTTTTTCCTTTTTATAACAGAGTTTCAGAGGTTAATCTCTGTTATCATCATCTTAAACTTACTCTTATTCTTATCAGTTATACTTAGTGGCAGATTGCAAGCTTTACTTATTATCTTGTTAAATCAGTAGGTGAAAGTCTTTCAAGGCATTTCTTTTTAAACATTTTTTATTAATGTTAATATGCCAGATGGGACAAATTAAGATGGTTCTGCTCTTCATGCTGCCATTACCCACAATTTTACCATATCATTTGCTGGTTAAGGAAGCATATGAAAATGATAGGTACAGAACTTCTATAATAGAAGTTCAGAAAATTATAGTATAACCTCTCCAGAAAAATGTTTCGGCATTTTTTGAGTTAAATTCACACATAAAAAAGAATGTCAATTCTGTGCATGCAGCTGGTTTGATCTTTTTACAGCTGAATTCAAGCCTGTCTTGGTCACAACAGTGTGGCAATATACCTTTTCTGCATCCATATTGGGGGTCAAGAGAAAACTTCAATACCTTTGTCATCACAATAGCACGTGTTAATGGTGCTCTTGCCCTGGTCATCTCTGTGGCATCATGCGTGGATGCTGGCAGTCCCACAGGCCACACAGCAGATGAACCTTTCCATGGTCCTTTAGGTTGGGTCCCTAAGAAAGACATTTATAAAATTCCCTTTCGAAGTCAGTAGTGTATTATTGGATGTTCCTTACAGGGCAGCCTTATCTAATTTTATTGACTGGTAAGGCACTTTGGGGACAAACTCTTTGTTGTGTCGGTTTTCTAAGTACACAGCCACTGATGAAAGATAGAAACAACAGTACTTTTAGTAAAAACAACAGTTAAACTATAAAACCAAAATCAAGTAATTGATAGGCAGATGTCTCCTTTTTTCAGTCCTGCTGAAAAGTCCTTATGGGATAAATGGCTCCCTTCTCTGATTTCAGTGAGATTAGAGTTTTATCACCTGGAGTCTTTTATCTCAGCAGTAGAATGGCAGAATCTGAATGTTTGTGGTTTTTCCTACTGTGATTTTGTTCAATTCTTTTCATGATTCAATGTCCAGAACAGTGGGGCTTCCTTAGTTTGCATGGAGAACACAAGAATTTCTTTACACAGTCCAGTGGTAACATCTGTTATTAAACCACAAAATTGGCCTGGAATATAGTCAAATCAGTATGTTACAGATGTTTGGGTACCTGTCAAAATCAATTCATGATATTTCCTGCACTGGATCAAATTTCACTTAGAGTCTGTTAAGTTGAGAAGACAACATGCTAAATGAATGTAGACAAAGTCTGTAGAGAAAAGAGTTCTTTCTATGAGGGCAGTGTGAATAGTGTCTAGGGATTAGCCTGTAATCTAATTTTACTATAAATCTACTTATAATATTAAAACAAACTCAGTTTCTTTATGTCTCAGTACCAGCTAGAAGAATTTTAGTTTTCTCTAGCCACTGCTACTTCAGGCTGCATACTGAATCTGATGTTCATGAAAATCAGTTGGAATGAATATAATAGAAAATTAGTGCTGAAATATACTTAGTTGTTAGAATTCAAGTAGGCAATGTTAGGATTGGCCATTTAAAACATAACCATGTATTATAAATTGCTGTAAACAATTTGTATTTTGGTTACAAAACATAGTGTTGTAACATAGTTTTATAACAAAACAGAGTGTCCTTTAGCTTATGTTCTGGCAATTTCAAGGCTCTTTTTCCCTGTAGTCCTCTTCGTAAGCAACACTAGGAAAAAAACCCCAAAACTTCAGCGCTTGTTATCACGAGAGATAAATGATGTACATATAAATGTGCATGCCTATATGATATCTAAATATATATATGTGTGTGTTTATGTGCATATGTGCACATGTAATTATAAATATTGTGTCTAGTTATGTGCATCATCTTCCTTTTGGATGATTTTGACTGAGCATAGGGTGCAAATCAAGACTGAAGGAAACTACAAATATAACAGGCAGACTAGAGTTTTAAATAGGGGAGATGGTTCAAGGTTCTGTACGGATGTATATTTGTCACATACGTCGGGACTGCAGATGGAAGCATGAGGAGCAGACTAGAAGAGCAAAAAGCTCGATCCTAAAAATGCCTAGCATTTTTTCTAGATGACATTAGGCACAGACATTGTGGCCTTCCCTGTCTGGCCTGCTCTTCTTAATGGAAGAAGGAGAGCTAAAGGGGAGATACGGTACATCGCAGGGAATTTTTCAGACTCTGTACAATTAATGAATAAATGAACACACTGCTCTGAAAGAAATAAAAATTAATTTCTTTAGTATTCCCCAAAAAAAATTTTTCACAAAAATGTTTTTTTAAAATTCAGGAAAAGCTTTCTTTCTTATTTCTTTCTACTCTTTTTTTTCATTCCATATTAATTTTTTTCCATTAGAAACAGGAGGAGAACTAGCAAACTATCACAAAAATTTTTTTTTACTGTGGAGCAACCTACAAAGGTCTAGAAAGTCTAAAAATTGCATGGCAATCCTTGAAAACTCCACCAGTTCTGATTAATCTCAAAGCATTTATCTGAGGAAATGGAATTTATAGAACTTGTGAAATTTACTTGCCAGAGCTAGGTAAACAATTCTAGATTTAATTCTAGGTTATGTTATTCTGCAGAAATCTCTGGATGTGTTAATTCAAAAAATAAGATAAAATATACAACTTTTATTATGCTGCTGATTATTATCATGAACATGTAATATATGGACACTTAATTAACATAATTTAACTTGCCTATTTCATCATTAGAGGCCCCATAATTATTTGAAAGATAAGCTATCAACTTTGTTTCTACATATTATCAAGATTATATGTAAGTATGAAAATGTTTCAGATTGAGCACAGACCACTATTTCACGTATCAGAGTGTTTATATATTAAATATATATTACACCTGACACTGAATCTAGATGTGGATGCCTAGAATTTCAGACAGAGAAGACTCCAATGACCATCTAATCTGCCTAGAGGGGATGGTGTTTCGCCACGAAATGCATTCCCAAAACACACAAGAGAGATGGTGAAGAGCTTTCAAAATACATTTTGACTCAGAAACATCATATGACATTGAGCATTTCATTTGTCATACCTACGATTAAAGAACTGGAAAAGAAAATGCATCTTTTGCTCTGAACAGATTTTGGTGACAGGCATCTTGTCATGTCTTTGCTAGGTTGAAAAGCCCTTCCTGATATTTTTTTGTATGGGCTTTTCTCCTTAACCTTCTGTTCATTAAGATGGGTCGACAGAGATCCTTCAGCCTTTCTTCATGAGGCACATTTACGTATGTTCATTTCTAAATGACAGCAGCACAGAAATGATAGTTTCTTCTAGGAATCCTCCCACTGAGGCAGACACATCTCAAAATTCAGCGCCTTGGCGGCTTGACTGCTATGACAGTACAGATGACTTCATTTTTTGCTGGCTGAGAAGATCTATCTTAATTAAGATAAAAATAGTAAATTGCCTAAATATTGAGCACATGTAGAGAATATATGTCAATGACTAATAGATGCTTTTGAAAGCCTGGATTAATGTTTAAAATGTTTCTTCAATTAAAATCAACACAAAATCTTGAACCTATAAATAACATGATTAGGATGGGCCTTTGCTTTATTTTTATTTAGCCTCACTACCATTGGTTTTTTGGGTAGGTTTTTCTTCTTTTTCTTTTTCTTTTTTTCTTTTTCTTTTTCTTTTTTTTTTTTTTTTTTTTTTTTTTTTTTTTTTTTTTTTTTTTTTTTTTCTGTTGTGGCTGTTGCTTTTTCATCATGGGTATGCTTTTTTTGGCCACTTTTCTGGCAAATGCAATTATATGATGCCAAGCATAGGGCTTGAGAAGAGAGTGTTTGAGAGGGCAGGGAGTGGCGATGCAGGATGTTGACTTGAAGACATCTCTGCAAAGACTCGGAGAGGGAGATTACTTCTGCAAAGTGCCACTTGCATAGGTTTGTATATTACTACAGGCCATAAGGCGAGGAACATTGTTATCCTCTGGCTTAAACAGCCTTGGGCTGTGCCTTTCCCTCTCTTCAACCCACTCCTCCTCACCTTTCCCTTCACCAATATTAAAGGCAGAGAAGTTTTCAACCAGTGTATGGTTCAACCAAACTGAAAGCCTTCAGTCTGGGTGCTGTTCATAGTGCTGTTATAATACGAACGATAACTAAACAGTTATCAGTGGGAGGAGTAAGAATAGATAATGCCTTAACCATTCAGAGAAATTTGGGAGGTGGATCGAGGTGGATGAAGGTGGATGGAGTGGTGAGCGGAGTTATTATTTCAAGCATTCAGACTTTCTCATTGTTTTCACATGTCCACTAAAAATATATCACCAAATGGCTTCTAACTGTACTTGGAAATGTGTGTGAGGGACAGGCTTGCTCTTTTAAGGAGTATATCACTTCAAAGATTGTGAAACTGTTAGCAAGTTGATTCATTTATTTATAAATCCCACAGATGTAATTATGAGGTGTCCAAATCTTACACTTAGGAGGTGAATGGAATCCTACCTAATTTTTTTGCACAGAAATTAAACAAAAGCATGTGGGGAATCAGAATAGTCTTTCTTCTTCATTTCTGTGTCATGGAAGGTTAACCAAAGCATTGCCCTTAATGTTTGTGATCGCACAGTCATTCTGCAAGCAGCATGCAGTCTAAAGCTGTGTGCATTTTTTTCCAGTTTCAGTTCACACAATTATGAGTTTCATTTTGAGTTTCGTATGAACTAAGAAACTCAAAGCAAAACTCAGCTGGAACATTCTTTTCTTGGTTTATGGTGGAAAGTATGCAAAACCAGAGACAGACATAATTTTCACTCAAAATTAACTTGTCCCAGGTTTGAAATAAATTTGACTTAGATTTAGCACTCAGGTTCAATAGAATTTTCAGAGAACCTAATTTGACTTTTTTTTTTTTTTTAACTGAGGACACTCAATTGATGACCTGGTAACATCCATATAAGGTTAAAATTCACCTGTGTAGTGTTTTTCTAAAATGGTTACTAAGCATAACAATATATATGTGAGAAAATTTTCTTGTATATGAAGAAAAAAGTACATCTATTCTAAATGGTTGGAACTAGCTTGTTTTGTTCACTTTGCAGAACTGGAATTTTTCCGTTGTTTGGCGCTCTACTCCACAATGTACATCCTTAACCCAAGTTCAAAAAAATCCAGAAAGGACACCTAATTTCATTGTCTTATTTTGCATAAAGGATTTTAAAAACATGATTGTGGCATGAATCACTGTTGTACTGCCAGCCTTTGGAATCCACAGAATCAACAGAATGGAACAAAGGTTTTGTATGCTACTGCTGCTTTAGTAAATTGGAGAAGAGGCTGAAACTGGTGTTGAACATCTTAGTTAGGAAGCAATTTTCCTCAGAACTTTATTTCAGCAATATTTTTACCTTTATCACTACTTTATAGAATAAAGTTTTTTGATGTATAGATCTTTGATCTGAATCTCAGTGCTCTTGGTGGAATTTATCTCACTTTACACCAATAAAATTTCAGTGAGAATCAAATTCCAGGCCATCATATGCATGCATAGAAATGAACCATGGAGATTAACCAGGGAATAAAGCCAGCACATAATATACATAGTACATTTTTAATTGTGATGTAACATGGGAAAAATCACTTAAATACAGAGATTGATGCGTCTATGACTTCCTGGATACCTTTTCTAACTCTTCTTATACCTCAATTCAGTAAGATTCTTATTTTAAAAAATCTATAAGAAGCACTTTTTATACCTGTATTTCAGCTTGCTTGAGGTAAAAAATTAAATAGAATTCATGAAATGACCAGTTTTAAAAAAAGCAGATTCAAAGAAAAAAATAATAAAACATTTTCTTCCTTGACTATGTTCTTTGGAAAAGGTTAAAGTTGACCTATTTCTATATGCATTTCCTTGTTTCAACGATTTTAGCAACTCTGAAATACCTGAGCAATATTAGGCACAGAAGGCAACCCATGCAGCAACACTAGATTTCTAGAGGAAAATGGAATTTCATCAGGGTCAGATGAAGGCTCACATACTAAACACTCATTTTGAATCTCATAATACCTTGCAATAAAAGCTTAAAACTCAGGTGGTAACATCAAATTTAGTTGAATGAGCTAGCAGCCTGAAGTACTCTGAGAGTGGTCTACTGCCCAGTGTGTCCTCTGCCATTCCCAACTCCAACAGCATCCAGTGTCTCAGAGATCTGATTCAGAATGGTAAAGGTAAATGTTACATTTGGTTTGTACAATGTAGCTAAGGAGAAAAAACAAGACAGAGGCCAAAAAATCGATGTCTGCCCCCCCACAAAAAAGTGCGAAAGAAAATCCCCAACACACCAAACAAGCTATCCAAACAACCCAAGCCAAGATAAAATTAAAAAAAAAAAATTAGAATATACCAACACCAAAGAAAGTATTGTGACAGTGCTGCTAATGAAGAGAGCTGATTTCAGGGCCCCAAAACCCATTCTGGCAAAGACTTGAAGCCTGTTGAAGCAGTGCATTGAGTGTCTGACAGAAAGTGCACTCTCCTAGCACTATTTCACCAATAATTGGAGCAGATTGGCAGAACGAGCCCACCAAAATCAGGCACGCACAAGCATATGTGTATAGGAATGACAGGCTCCAATAAATCCTAAATAATCAATATCCACTAATTCTTAATTATGTCATTCTGCTGATGTAGCATGAGAGATATATCAAGAAACTGCCTTCCACATGTGTTCATTAGGAATTCAGATTTAGTCGCTGGTGGTGATGTTAGGATAATTAGCAGAAAAAAAAAAAAAAAGGAAGAAATGTTGGTTGCTACAGCAACCCGTTCATCATGATCTACAGCATAAACACCTAGAATAATTTACAAGATACCAGGTAGATATCTGCTTGGCTGACTGAGGTACACACAAACACCACCACATTTGCTTTTATTAAGGCTTAATCGTCAACAGTAGAGCTTTCAAAGTACGTGTGCTATCACTGTCAATCACTGAGGAGATAGATGCTTCTAGGGGCAAATCCACAAGGACACTCTCTTTGCACCTCTATCTGCTCTGCAGGGAAGGAGGAGGAAGAATAATATTGCTCCAGACACACTCTGAAGCCACTGCTTTGGCCCTGGAGGTGAGATCACTCCAATGAGTTATCTGTGTGGTAAGTCATATTCTCCCTAGAGAAAACCAGACTCAGTTCCATGAATCTTAATGATATTTTTTCCTAGCAAACTGTTGGGAAAAGAGCCCTGTCCATGAAACAGTCTTTGGTGGTGTTCAGTGGTACATGATGAACAAGTGAGGATGCCTGTCTTGCTGGGGTTATACACTTAGCATAATCCAACACTCCATAAAGCCACCACTCTATTGAATAATGCACTTGCATTGTTTTTGATAAAACTGTAAAACAGACATATGAAGCACTGGAGGTGGTGGGACAAGGAGCTAATATTGTGCCATGATGTGTGGAAAAAACCCAAATGAAACATGAAGACAGGAGAATCAGTGCACACTGGATAACTAAAGAAGAGCTGTCCCTCCAAAGTAGGAGTTCAATAATGGTAAAGTTTATAGGCATACTGTGAATAACACAGAAAAAATGAACAACTGGAATCTCTCTGTCTCTACTTTTCTCCTGCTAGTGAGGAAAACCCTCACATCCCAACCTCTTGCTACTGCTTTACAGAAAAGACCTTCTGCTCCATGCTGCAAAGTTTTGTGTAGATTTCCTCAGAACAGGCATTTTCTGGCTACTTTGACATTAGTTGCATGTTACATCAATAACCCTGCCTCCTAAATACACATGTGTTTCTGCTGTTGATCTGGACCACCATCCCATGCCTACCCATGCCACTGCCTCCCCTGGGGCCCTGCAGCTGTTCATGCAGCTGTGTGGAGAGACATATGGCGGAACGGGTTCAGCTGCATAACTCTATGGCTGCCCAGAGCTGGGGGTTGGAGGACCACATATGTGGAGCCACTGAGGCTTTGGGTAGGATAGTTTAACTTAACTTGAGCTGAGAAGCATTGCTAGATGTGTTGGCATCCAAACTTCTTCTCCACCCCTTTAGTCCTCACTTCCATTATGTTCACTCCTTCCTTTCAGGGTTTGTTTTCTGACAAACATAATGTCTTGGACTGACATTATGAAGCCGTTTCATTCCTTAACCATATGCTTAATGCCCAAGGCTGCTGTGCCTTTAAGATGAACCCGAGGGGGGGTAGGGTGGAGCCAGTGTCAAGTGAGCAAGGGCTGAACTGAGGCCACACATGGCAGCTCAGTTCTATAGCTAAGGGACCCAGGGAGGCGGGGCCAGAGTCAGGGTTTGTTCAACTGAACCTGCACCTGCAGGTGTCAGTTAAATACCTTGGTCCAGTGGCCGGGGTGGGTGGACAGAGAGAGATGGAGAGACCGCGGCACTGCTCTCTGCCCTGCTCCTCCTTTTCAGCTTGGGAAAAGGGTTTTGTTTGTTTGTCCTTTCTCTCCTCTGGCCTTCCTATCATCCTAGCCCCTCTCCAGCCCGGGGAGCCCGTTGGGTGGCCCCAGCAGGCCTTCAGGGTGGTCCCAGTGCAGTCCAAACTCCAAGAGGAGCCACACCAGTAAGTGAAGGGGCAGAGCCACTGGATTCCACCCGCTTCATCTGGGGCAAGGAGGAGGACTGGCACTCAGGAGTCAGCGAGGCTTCTTTTTTCCATCTGCCCTCCTCTAGGCTGCTGAGTGGACTACCCTTCCCCTTCCCAGAGACCGGGGAAACCTGTTATCAGCTCCTTGCAGGCACCCTTTTCCTTTTTCCCCCCTCTTTGTTTTTCCCGGTTCTATTTTGTATTAATAAATAGTTTAGGTTTTTTTGTGCTAATAAATAGCTCAGTTTTTTCACTTTCACCTGCTGCAGTTAATTTGTTTCATTGGGGGAGGGAAGAGGGGAAACCCTTTTTTCCCTTTGGGAGGAGGTACCCCTCCCAGAATTCCTCCTCCTGAAAACTTTGTCTCCAAAACCCAGACAACACTCCCAGAAATCCTCAAGCTCCAGTTCACTAAAGGTATCAGAGAATATTTTCAATCAGCCAGGAAAGAGGCAGAAAATATGAAAGAAAGGACACACATGTACAAATGAAGAATAAAATGAGTGGGTAGTAGAATAGGCAGGTAAATATCATCTAATTGTAAAAACAAAAAAAAAAATTACAAAAAAGAAAAAAAGAGAACCTGTGTTCCTGAGTTGTCTGTATCTTACAAAACACATGGCTCACTCTGCACTGCCTCTGAGCCCGCTGACACCTACACTGCAATTTGATCATGTTGAAATGAAGAAAATTTTTCCTTTTACTGTTAACAGCCGTATGATTTAAAGAGAAAAGACACCTTGGGACAAGAAAAAACAACCCACCAAAAGCCAGAAAACAACTAACAAAGGAGATGAGATCTACCTTGACCATCTTTCCTTTCTGGGAGCGGTCATAGCAATGTAGCAGATCAAAGCAACATTATTGCATGTTCCTACCTGAGCTGCTGAAAAAAGTGCCATACGCAGAAAAGCCACCTTTGTAGAAATATGTAAACATGTCTATCTGTCCATCATAAGCAGATTGATGTATTACGCTGGCTACCATTTATCTTTGCAATACAATTACAATATATTTTGTAATATTGAAAGGGTCCATTTTTTTCTTGCTATTTCAAATTAAAGAAATCATGACTCAACATATGTCTTAAAACTACTATAGTTTATTTATAAGGAGAAAGATAGGCCATCAAACTACCCACAAGAATTAAAAAAAATCATCAGGGAGTTAAAGTCTTTACTTTCCATTCACATAATTTTGGTTTTGGCTTAACACTTAATAATCTCTTCAGAAGAATATGCTTTGCATTTAAAGTAAACAATGGTTGTTATACAAAGACTTTCAATTTTTCTTTTCCTTCCCTTTGCTATTTTATTTCCTATTCCAAAGCTCTTCTCAAGTGACATTATGCCCACATCAGGAACAGAATCTGCTTTCCTAATTCAGCTTTTTTGAAAAACAGCCAGTTCTAGTCATTCCATTTCAAGTCATTGCCTCTAAAGTTTTCCAAACATTTTACTATTTTAAATAGATTTTAAAATTAGATATTAAAAATGTGAAATTATGAAAAAAAATTAAAAAGCTATGTATTCTGGTTTGGAAAATTAAAATAAAATGGATGCAGCTCACAGAAAGTCAAGCAATGCTTCTCAAACCCTGGTTCTAAACTGAATCTGATTCATAATACAAAAGTGGGTTTGATACTTTCTGTTTAATCAATAGTAGAACCTAGCCCACAAGACACACACTTCCCCTTAACTGGAAAACATTCTGCATAGTTCTTTATTTAGCATTTCATAAACATTAGGCCAATTTCATCTTTGGGGTAGCTTTTTTGAAACCAATGAATAAAGTCAAATATCCAATTAACTGTAAAATTTTGGCAAGTATGCAAGTGTTTGGCAAGAAAATATATATTCAAACATTGCTGTGCATATAATGAATTACAGAATTATGTGATAAACTGCCTTTATTATGGCAATAAAACATTTAGAAATAATTTAGTTCTAAACCAAGTTTCATTTTTTGGGGAATAGATGACACAGACACTGGGTAAAAAGATATTTGTGACATCTGGTCAAAGGCACCTGTTTTATTATGGTTTAGACATCTCTATGAACACAACAATTGTTAAGTCCTCTCGTAGAATACTTCTGTCCTATGAGATCAATTTAGATGCAAGTACACCACCAATTTGAATCCAACCCCTATAAAAGTCAGTAAAAGGATTTATGATTTCTTTCCTCGTGGTCTAGACAACTACAAACAGAGTAAACTTCTACCACAACAATTTTTAGAAATAACGCTACACATAATTGAAGACTGGTAATAGAATATCTGTATATACTTAATGATTGAAAGGCTATTACTTGAAAGCAATGTATGTAATGAAGATGATTTGGCTGTGTTATATCAATGCATGGTGAATTACGGTCTTTCCTAAAAGAAAACTCTTTCTTCAGGATGTTTACAGTGTCCTTCAAGACCAATATCTTGAAGCAGACTTTACAGACAGACCAAAAAACCCAAGCTAAGAGACTGTGTATGAGACTGCAAACTGAGCCATGGGGAAATCCTTGCAAAGTTGTTATTCCACCACCATATAAACACTGCAATTGCTATCAAAAACAGAGAAACTGTGGGCAAAAATATTTCCCTTTCCTGAGATCTGACCTGTCAAAAAGCTGACTTCCTTAAAAAATTAAATGCAATAGTAAATACACTAATAAGAGCCCCTTCACATTTATATGAACTAATAAATCTTCTGCATTCAGACAGACTACAAATTGTGTGGTTACTATTTTTAATGAATTAGTAAAAAGAAAACATATACATTAGGAAGTGCTAGAAGAGGTTTTCCTCCTTTAACCATTTGACATAAATGTTTGACAGTATTTATTCCCCATCTCACTCTTTTAAATACTGGGTTTTTGTGAGTATGTAAGAATGCACTAATGGTATACCGCCTTAGATTAATTTTATATCATAATGGGGCTTTATTGTGGACTATATTCAGTTATTTTAAAATATTGTCCCTGTGCATGAATATTAGCTTGTACTGCTCAAAAAACTGACTCACACACTGATGACATGGTAGAACACATATAGTGGAACTAAGTTAGGCTTGAAAGGGTATTGATGAAAATCTTGTACAACAGGCAGATGTTTTATTTCCAGTCACCACAAAGAAATAGTGTGGGACATAGAAAATCTCTATAGCTAATAGGCATGTGAGATTTGCATCTGTTCTGCCATACAGCAAGAGGTCATTCCAAGACACTACTATTGACAAACACTTGCCATTATTTCCACGGGTTTTTTGCAGCTCTTCGGTAGGGAAGAGACTGAAAATGTCCGCTTGTATTGGCCTGTATTGCATGTGGAGAGGATGTGGGTGCAGAGGATCCGAAACAGTGAAGTGGGCTTTGTGTACCTTTCTGGTGAACACTCTTCTGTCCCCTATGCTTTCCATGTAGCTGTTACAAGGCAGGGAGATTGGAATTTTCTCTAGTAGGGATCAGAGAGCTATGCTTCTCCTCAACTTTTAGGATTGTGTTTCTTCAATTTGAAGGCTGTCTCAAGTAAAATAGGGCTGTGGGGGCTCAGTTGGTGCAAGAATTGCACAGGCACCTCTTCAACACCCAGCCACTGGACAGGTCATTGTGGCATCTGTGGATGAGATGAGATTATTATAGCAAAGATGCTAAGGTGCAATGCTCTTATCATCCCCTGCAAGAGATGTAGCTGGGCTGTAACACTGAAAACCCTTATAGAAGTCATAGATCAGAGACCAAGTTACTGTGATGTAATTTTAATACTGTTTTTGTCTTCCCAGCCAGTAATTGCAATAAAATTGTTTATTATTTTGTCTCCTATAATTTATTAATTTAAGCTTGCTAGATAATTTTTCCTAATGCAATCTGTCCTGGGGTGGCATAATGATATCTTGTATTCCCTATCGTTTTGTATGCTTGACCAGAAATATGGTCCTGTAGCTTTAACTGTGTCCCGCAGCTGGGAGCTCTGCCGCCAGCGCGGGATGGTTTGAAACTTTCCCCAGCTCTCCTACGGGGGAGTGAGAAGGAAGGGACACTGTTTTTTTTTTGCCTCGCTCAGTCAGTTGCTGCTGCTGGTGGCGGGTGCTACTGGTGTAGTTGCTGCTTGGGTTAGTTTTTTTCCTCCCTGCGATTGTTTTTTTCCATCGTTTTGGACCCTTTTTTTCGACTTGCTTTCTCATCCGAGAACCTGAGGAGCCCCGGGGGACAGCGGACGAGAATCGTCCAGGGAGCCACCGGAGGAACTTCACCTAGCCCCTTTGGGGCCCCCGGAAAGGGGAAGCTACGCCTGAGGAAAAGGACACTAAGTTCATCAGCTGTTTGTTCAGGTTTTCTGACCCCTTTTCCCCTTTCCCTTTCCACTGTGTGGTCTGTTAATTAAACAGTTCTTTCCACTTTAGGCTGAGATATTCTGTGTTGTGGGGGGAGGGGTGCCAGAGGCCTCTGCTGTGGGGGAGGCACCTGCTCAGAGTGCTTTCCATCTAGGATATTTGTCTCTAATCCAAGACACAATCTCAATTCCAAAGTAGTGCAAAAGTTAATAGCAATATTTTTGAAGTCGTAACTTAGCACATAGATTCCAATATTGAGTGTACATGTTGCAACTGTGTTATATTTAAAATATGTTTTACTGATACTGTAACTGATACTAATCAGTTACAAATAACTGATTAGTATTTAAATATCACAAACTATGTTGATGATGCACAGAAAAAAACCCCAAAGTAGAACAAAACCTCCAAATACCTAATAGAGGAAAAAAAAGAAATTATAGGTTAGGTCCTACAGATCCTAAAAAATAGGCCCTTGTGGCAAGTCTGCTGAGAAGGTATGCGCCCTATGTTTTAGTATCTTCTCACAATGTTAAAAATAATTTGCTGAGTTTAGTTTCTCTGTGCCCCTAGGGCTGAACTGTGTCTGTGCTGTGAGTTTCAGGTACGGGTCTCTGGTCATGCCACTGAAGAATACAGTACAGCCAGTTTTCTGTTAGCAAGGTGTAATTCCAATGACAAGTGCCAATTGGGACTAATGGACAGAGAACTGCAGCAGTCCACAAATTTTTTATCATTTTGAGGCATACCAGGCTGCAGAATCAACTGTTCATTGTTTCCTCACTTTCCTTTGTTGTTTTTTTTGCTGTTAGGACCAGCGCCTGTAGCCAAACTTCTTTTATCTTCTGTAGAGTTGGGCGAGTATCCACCTCACAACTGAACATTAATACTTTTTAAAATTCAGTTTAAATAATGCATATTGTGTAAAACAAGTGATTAAACATTGGAGTCTAGTTTTGAGTTCTTTGTTCTTTCATCTAGATGCTAGTAATTAAGAAGTTTGTCTGCAAAGAGACAGTTTCTTACTCAACCATACCTCATCTTTTTCTTCTTCTTGGATGAAATTTTAATTCCATCTTTACAATATTTGAGGTTTTAGCTAATGGCATACAGTATCTGGAGACTGTGACTCATGGAATAATTTGGAAAACAAAAACAGAGAAGAAAAATAGAATGTTATCTAGGGCAGATAATATGCATTTCATCAACATGGAATGTACCTAGCAAGTTTCGGGTCTGTACGAATAAGTAAGTCATAACAGTAAGACTGATAATAATAATATCAATAATGAGATTGAGTTTAATCATAAATGTCTCCATTTTGAATTGATAAAGGAAGCAAGAAACATTCTTTCACAGTTTGCAATTGTGATATTTCATACATACAGTCCCTGTTTTTAACAATCCTAGGGCTTTGACCCTAGTAGTTCTGTAGCCCTCTCCTCAATAGGTTACTCATGGTGTCATATTTTCTTAATAAAAGACAAATACAAATGTTCTAAGACTAAAAGTATTTTTTTCAAAATGATACATGAGAGGCATACACAAATCTTATTCACAAGCAGGAATTTATACAGTACCACCCATGCATCACTTCAGACTGAAGATAACTTAAGTACCTTGTTTTGCCTTCTTTATTTTCTTTGACATTTTCTTGATGCTTACTTTAAATTTAATGTATGAAAAATGAAAGAGCTGAAAATTTTCTTTTGTATAAGTTTCATCTGTGTCAGATCAGATACAACTGAGCATTGAAGTCCCAGGCTGATTTTGTACTTGATGAATCCATGTTAAAGCCTTGTAGACAAACTTACCCAGAGGCAATAGAGAATTTAACAAATTCCTTCACCTTTACTGCCATCAGCTAAGCCAGACTACTGAGTAATTTGAACTTTGGCAAGCAGACAGACAAAATAATTAGTTGTACTCTCAGCTGCAATCTCAAAGTTATTTGAGTGCTGGGAAAGTTGTGTGATTGGCTGTGAGGATGGCAACCTGTATTTCTTTAGCTTGCATACTGTTGCTTCAGTAATAATATTAATTTTTCAATAATTCATCACTTCCATCTCTTTCACAGTGCATACTTTGTACAAAAAGTGCAATATTACTTTCTAATTTTCCTTCTGGTATGGACTTTAACTTAAACTGAATGTTATCTTGACTGCATCTTGGACCTGTTTTCAGTAGCTGTGACCCTTTCACAAAATTCTGGGTAGACCAATCCGTGTCATCAAAACCTTTCAAACAGAAAGGATGCATTTCTTATCTGGGAACTTGCATGAGTGGAAAGTTCTAACATTCCCTGATGCAACTCAGCATAGTCAATTACTATCATGCTTGCACTCAGCACTGGCGCAAGTGAAGAAAACCCACACCATAAGCATTTAGAATCTACATACTAGAGGCCCAAGGATCTGGGCAAAGCAAAGGACTTTTACGCTTTAGTGGACCAGAAATGTATTTTGGTGAAAATGTCTCTAGTATTCGTAGAAATGCATTTTATTCTTGGAGGTGGCCCGCAGTACTTGTAATGCCACGTTATTTGTTGCAGCCAATGGGCTGAAAAGAAATAGAATCTTTCTCTCTAAAATTTCTCTACCAGAAAAATCAGAAATGTAAAGAATCCAGCTGTCTTGAGCAGATGCGTGTCAGTGTACATTAAAAAAAAAATTGTCCATTGTCTGCTAAAAATTGTCCATAGGAAGTTAAAGTCTTTTTGAGACCTAGAGAGTGATCTTCTTGCTGCTTGCATTGGGGAAAATAAACCCCAAACAATGAGGGAAAAGGGCTTACACCTGGATTTAGCATATCCAAAGTTATATTTCTATATTTTCATGTGAAGTCACTGGGAACAGTAGTAGATAGATGTAATGGAGCACTTAATCCATCATTTTTCATGAGTAATAAATGCATAAAATAGACTGAAAGAGAGAAAAGAACCCTGAACCCACAAAATCCAGCCAAATCAGAAAAGTCAGCACTAATGAAGAGAAGCCATTAGAGAGCCAAAGCCTTTTTGAAATTTTTATCTGAGCCTTACAGTGCTTTTCCCTCTAACGTCTGTAAAAGAAAAGGAATAAAAGGCTCTTACACCAGCCTGTGAAAATTAATTTTTATTAACACATAATTTTTATTAACATACCATATGATGACTGTCAAATTAGACCAATCAGCAATGAAGTGTGTGTCTGATACCACTGGCAAACTGAATTAATAATTTAGATTATTACCTTTTTTTTTTTGAAAAGTAGATAAGTGTCATACCAATAGATGAAAAAACAGTATGAAGAAAGGGAAGGGGAAAAAACAAGGGAAGCTATTTTTGAAGCTTGTAAAAGCAAATTGAACAAAATAACTGAAAGCACTCTTGACTTGCACAGAAGCAGCATTTCATAACAGGAAACATTGTAAAACTCAGTGAGTCAGAAACTTTGTCATGGGATTTAGGTTTTGCATATATCTCATTATTTTGTATGTAAAACAGTCCTGCAAAACACCATGAAATACCCGGAGTTTCACCTAACAAGTAACACGCCTATTCCAATCTTGAATTATCACATTGGCCATTTTTCAGTACCTTAAATCTAATTCAGTGTCACCATATCTAATATTGACAGAAGGTCCAATGGCAAATGATTTTCCTCTTCTGTACTTTTCCTGGGCTGGGCTTATATTACGCAATCGCTCAACCACTACCAGCCTTTCAATTTAATACTTTCAATTTAAGTATTAAAAATTAAAAATTGGAAAACTGAGTTGCTTATTAATTCTCTTTGCTTCCTTTTTTTTCTTTGCTTCTTTTTTTTTTTTTTTTTTAAGGAACACAAAAGATGAATTTCCAGCAAAAAATAAAAATCCTTGCTGCTGTTAGTATAAGCTTCACTCTGACACAGAGAAGGGGGCTTATTAATGAGATGGAAAATACCTGACAATTGCTTCATTTTCCATCTGATATTGCCACTGTTATTAGCTGCATATTATGAAAAAATGAGTACTGCCCATAAGAAGAAGAAGAAGTCATATTTTGCCTCTTCCACAGCTCCCAGTAATTTCAGGACAATTTACTATGAATATTTCTGAGACCATAATCATCCTGCATAACATTCGCACACTGGTTTAAATGAATGCAAATATGGAAAAAAAAAAACCCAACAAAACTACTGAGGCAGAAATTTCCAAAATGCCACATTTTACCAAAATAACAACGTGTAAAAAATTGAAATGGAATAAGGGATGACAATTGGAGGAAATACTGATTTTCTGTAATGTTTTACTGTTAGGTTTTGAGGATCCTACAGTGGCTGCAGATAGCAAACAGGAGTGGAGGAGAGACACAGATGTGCCAAATCTGAAATACATTTTGAGCAGAAAAGAAATCAAAGAAATAAGGGTCCTGGTGAAGCTGGCAGATGAGTTGTACATAATTTCAACATCTCAAGCAAAATTAGGAGTTGTACCTCAGTCAGAAATGCTGGATGCAAGAACAGACAGGATTTGGTGAGAAAAAGAGATTCTGGATCTTTTGTCTTTTCTTTTTTTTTTTTTTAATTTTAAATTTTTTCCTTATTTGTTTTGTGCTTCTAAATATTCTCAGCATACAATGAGAAAGCTGGCAGGACTACCATGAGAAAACTTGAAAGGATTTCTTGTATGGCAAAAAAAGCCATGAAGGAGAGTATAACCTTTGCAGAAGCTTAGAGGTAGGATATAAATGCAAGCCCAGATGAATGCTGGTCCACAACAGGGATCCAACCATACATCCATCATACATAAAAAAGTAGTATGACAGGAAGGCAAATTCTCTGCCTGAATGTGCAATTCAGATACTAAAATCAGGTCAGCCACAGTAACAATGTAAAGTTAAGGTAATGACTGGATCAACAATCACAATGTTAAATGATTCTTTCTAAATGAATCTATACATCAGTTACTTCAGCTCCTGGTCCAGTTAATATTTGTTCAACACATGACTCATTTTAGGAAGTGTTCAGGTGCTTTTCTAAGACCATGGACTTAGAAACATGATCTAAAGCCATGCAGATAGAGACAGAGAACAAGCTGTGTTGTGCTTGATTGATGGTAAGGTACTTTGGTTACAGATGCGTAAGCTTATCTATTTAAAAGAATCATTTGTATAAATTGTGCTGAATCTTTTCTCCACTTTCTCCTTACAAATCACCGGATTTCCCTTTTAAATCTAATTATGCTTGTTACTTACTTTTGGTTCCATAGTTTGTGTCAAAGTCATTGAACTTAGTACTTTTTAATTTGTTCATGTGGGTATTGCCACTTAGGACTGAAGTGGCAGCAGCACCCCCCTTGCTTCCCAGGAAGCTCCACTTGGCTGATGTTCCAGTCTTGCAGTTATCAGGATTGGCAGAAACCCTCTTCCTCTTTGCAAACCTCACATAAAGATCTGCCCACCGTAGGAGACCTTGGTCTTCATGGGTGTTGCAAAGACTTCTGATAGGCTCCTGCAGCAAGGGCTGCTCCCAGCTGTACAACCATCCTGCTGTACTTAGTGTCTTCCTGACGTGCTCTTTAGCATCCAAAAGAGAGCTGGGCAGAAAATTAGCCAGGATCTGTCACCATGTTTGTGAACAGGCAATATATCCCTTGGAGGAGCAGCATCACAACTGATGTCCACAACTTACCCCTTTGGATAAGTGGGTATTGCTGGTTTTCCTATTTACCTACTTCAGAGTTCTTACAAACATGGATGATGGAAGAAGTCACATGGAGAAGGCTAGACTGATGCAATCCCACCTCTCAGTTGTGGCATGCAGATAGCATGGCTGCCCTGGAGCTAAACACAGAAGGGCCAAACTCTGGCTCCATCAGTTTGCTTCACTGTTTGGGTGGATCAGCAGCACGGAGCCCACAACCTTTGCTTTCACTCTCTTGAGTGATCAGCTCTGACAGCCTCACTCATGTTCGACTGCACCTTATTTCATAAGCAACCATCACCATGTAGAAACAACACAGAGGCTGTAACCTGATTATGCAGAAAATTAACAGGAGAAATACATGTTTTATGAAAATCACTGTGTACAAAGATGAGGCTTTAGGAGGTGAACACAGTGCTCCCAAAGGCTACAGAATTGTCATTTTCTCACAAAGGTTATCTGGATTTTTCTTTATAGCTGGTACTCTAAGTCATGGTTTTCCGTGATTCTCAGTAAAAAACTACTAAATTTTATGAAATACTGCTATACTTAGAAAACCCTACTATAATAGATTCAGGCTTAACTCCCTGAGAATACTGCATTGCACAGAGCTGGAAAACTGGAAGTTAATA
Source organism: Origma solitaria (assembly GCA_013397895.1). NCBI lineage: Eukaryota > Metazoa > Chordata > Aves > Passeriformes > Acanthizidae > Origma > Origma solitaria. The sequence continues at coordinate 71,564 of VZRL01001199.1, forward strand.
GAGAGAGTGTTGAAGCTCGTGATTAGCCAAAAACAAACCTGGTCTGAGGTTCAGGGCCTCAGAGGCCTGCAGGTGAGGAAAAGGAGGATAACTGTGGTCTGATGAAGCAGGCACATCTCCCTCTGACTTGCCCAGAGCCAGGTAGCATGGTGGGGATTGGAGGGTTGGCTTCCCTGTCCCTTGGCTCCTGCCTGACTGTCCCAGTTCTTCAGAAGCATGATGTGTGGAGTAAAGAAGCGAGAGTGCTGAGAATGACTTTCTTGCCCCACTCTTGAATGTCTCTCAGGACCACATGGGTATTTCTTAGCAGAAAGGGGCTTTACTTGGTAAGCAGAAAAGACACGTGACTATACACTGTTTCCTTCTGTTTGGTTCCACTCTGAAGAACTGTGACCATACCTTGCCTGGAACTATGCCAATAACATCCTAATCATCCTTTACCCTTCTTTCCCATCAGACATATGAATTTTTTTTCAACAGCTGATGTGAAGCATGCCAGTCAGTATGTCAGTAAAAAGCCTAATTTTTCATTTGAGGTAAGGACCTGATCTGAAGAAAAGATTGCAAACATCTAACTCACATTTGATTTCAACAGCATTTAGTGTAAAAGTGGAGTTACATTCCTCAATATCTGTCTCTGGGACTCAGCAACTTCAGAGATTTCCACCAGGATAACAAACAAAAGACCCCAGCAAGTGTTTGCAAAAATTGCTACCCTTTAAAAGAAGAATGAGGAATGACAATGATGCTGTTATACACACAGCTAGGCCTGAGTGGATAGGAAACTGAAATGATTTCAATGAAAGAGAAGTGCATAAGGGCATAAAGAGGGGAAAAAGAGCAAATACAGAGAAATGAGGACCTGCCTTCTCTCACCTTCCAGAATATGGATTCATGCCATCAAATCTTTAAAGAGAGGAAGAAAAAAAAAGCAAAAGCATTTTGAAATTAGGAGGTTGATTTGAAACTAATTCTGCTCCCCTCAGAAATGAGTTATTTTCCTCCATGAGTGCCTTTCTTAAGCAGGTTTACTAAAGAGTGCAGATACTATTTTACGGAAGAGGATTTGAATTGCATGTCAGAGACAGAAAAATTGCCATATGGATCCCATGACCATTAGAGCCAGTTAGAATTTTGCAATTGGATTCAGCGGAAGCAAGGTCTTCAAGTGCCGCAAGAGAAAACCCTTGAAAGCAGAGAAGAAAGGCACAAAAGCTTTTGAACGCCAAACATTAAGCTGGAAGTTCTTTCTAGACAAGGGTTTAAAGAGTTTTATTTGATGCCACTTTTGAACTGCAAGTAGCATTTCTGGTCAGCTGGGGCCAACATGCTTGCCATCCTTGGGCTCATTCAGAAATAGTCCCAAGGCAGGTATTTCTTACATGAGACTCTTCAATTGTAGAAATTCATCCTGTAGGAGATCCACTGGAATGTCTCAGTCATTGCCCTCAGTACCTGCTGCTAGTATCATTTATTCCTTTATTACTATTTCCTGCTAAACCTTCGGTCTGTTCCATTTTTCCTACAACTTGCTGGTAAGGCAATCTGGGTAGCAATTACTTATTTTTCCCTATATTCACTACAGTTTGTTAGCTTTTTTTGGTAGGTTGGGCTGGGGCGGCTCTATTCTATACTTCTGATTCAACAGAGTGCAGACATACTGCAGCGAGCTACTTATGATAACTTCAGTGCATGAATATTAATGTCAATAGCATGGATCATCAAAAAGTAAATTAAGAGATGATGTAAACTTTTACATAAAGTCAATCTTGTCTTTCAGGTTCAAAGTGTTTGGTTCACCTTTTTTTTCCCCACTTGCCTTCATTTTTGTGTCTCAGAATGACTCCAAAGCATCATCATAGAATGGGAGACCAATGATCTCACAATATAGATGATATTGCAAAACAAAACAAAACAAACAAACAAACAAATTATTCATCTGAAGTTTTCAGCTTGTTTGGAAAAGCAACTATCTGAGATTGCTCGGGGAAGTTACCATTTTCTTGGATTTGAATAGCATACATGAATAGAATTTGGACTCCAGAATTTGTGCCCCAAAACTAAAAAATGGAAAATATATGTAAAAAAAAAATACATACATTTCAGGCACTCTTTCTTTATTTTTATTGATAAGTTAACAAAGTGAAAATGTAGAGGGAGACTTATTCACCATGTTGGTATTTTAGATTACTGTGCAGTGTTTTTACCAATGTCTGTTTCTAGGATAAAATGAGCCATGTCATGCTGTGATGAGACAAATATGGCCGCTATTTTCCAGCCAAGTTTACCTGTCACAAGTGTGTCCCCCACAAAATACATTTTTAAATGAATTAAACTAATATAATACAATTTTAGATGATAATTTGATTTAAGCAGAACTTATGAACTAATTTCCTCTTTTAAGGAGAAGAAACAAAAAAGCTACTGTCAAACTTTGTGAAGCCTAATTCTTTGTTCATTTATGCTAAGAATAGAATGCTAATAATTTCTGCCTGCAGGGACACTTGAGGATTTGGTTCTTAAGGAAAATGAACAAAAAAAGGGCAAAAGATCTGGCATTTTCTTCTACTGAGTTCACTCAAGACTGGTTTTCCGTATTTGGGTCTAGCTTTAGTTTTCAATGAAGTCACAGATGTCTCTAGAGTCACCAAATTAAGTACTAGTGTTATTATGATTGATAACACTATCACTGCAGGAGTTGTAGGCAAACAGCATGAACATCCTTCGTAGAGGAGGCTCTGCCTTTTCATGACTGGCTGGAGTGCACCAGGCCCAGCATCGCCAGCCGGGAAAGGGGGAGGGTATTGTCCTGCTCTGCTCTGCACTGGGGTGACCCCACCTCAAGTCCACAGTATAAGAAAGATATTAAGCTATTAGAGAGTGTCCAAAGGAGGGCCATGAGGAGAGCCAATGGTCTGGAGTGAAAGCTATAGGAGGAGTGGTTGAGGTCACTTGGTCTATTCCGTCTGGAGGAGACTGAGGGGAGACCTCATTGCAGTCTGCAACTTCCCTGTGAGGGGAAGAGGAGAGGCAGACACTGATCTCTTCACTCTCATGACAAGTGACAGGACTTAAGGAAATGGCCTGAAGCTTAACTGCGGAAGGTTTATGCTGGACACCAGAAAAAAGTTTTTCACCCGAAGGGTGGTTTGGCACTGGAACTGGGTCCCCAGGTCACAGCACCAAACCTGTCAGAGTTCAAAAAGTGTTTGGATGACTGTCGAGGGTTTGACCCTGGCTAAATGCCATCTACCTACGATGATTGCTCTCTCTGCTCTCTCCTGCTGCAGCTATGCAGAGGAGAGGGAAAAAACTAACACAAACCCGCTGGACTCATGAGTTGAGATGAGATCACTGATAGGTGCACACTGGAGAGGGCAAAAGCAGGCGGGAAACTTAAAGTTGCAAAGATAGTGATTTATTA